>JAKCPB010001933.1:0-191154 GCA_021442155.1 Cymbidium sinense | reverse complement strand
AGTTAGTTTTGGGTTTAGGGTTTTGACTTTAGGATTTTATGTTTAGGTTTAGGTTTCTTTTTAAATTAAGTAAAGAAGATTTTAGTTTATTTATATTAGGTCTATTTTTTTTATTTTATTTAATTTAGTTTAAAATTTTATGTTTATTTATTTTCGTTTAGGTTTTATTTTGGTTTATTTTTTTAGGCTTAGGTTTAGGTTTATGGTCATTTTAGTTTAGTTTTATTTTATTTTATTTTTAAGTTTATGATATTTTTTATTTTTAGGTTTAGGTTTAGTTTTATTTATTATTTTTTGTTTAGTTTAGGGTTTTATTTTAGGTTTATTTTAGGTTTTATTTTTTAGTTTAGGTTTAGGTTTATTTTTAGTTTATTTTAATTTATTTAGTTTGGGGTTTAGGTTTATTTTAGGTTTAGGTTTAGATTTTATTTATATTAGTTTAGTTTAATTTAGTTTAGGTTTAGTTTTGGTTTATTTTTTATTTATATATTTTAGTTTAGGTATTTTTTTGGTGTAAGGTTTAAGTTCTAATTTTTATTTATTTTTAGGTTTATATTTAGATTTATTTTTTAGGTTTAGGTTTTTATTTAGTTTTTATTTTATTTTATTTTAGGTTCATTTTATTTTTATTTTAGATTTAGGTTTATTATATTTAGGTTTTTTTTATTTTAGGTTTATTTAATTTTATACTTTAGTTTATGTTTTATTTTATTTTATTTTAGCAATTTATATTTTTTATTTTTATTTTATTTTTAGTTTAGGTTAAGGCTTAGGTTTAGGTTTTGGTTTAGGTTTAGGTTTTAGATTAGGTTTTGGTTTTATTTTATTTTATTTATTTTATTTAGGTTTAGGTTTTTTATTTATTTTATTTTTTAGTTTTATTTAGTTTAGGTTTTTACGATTTAGGGTTTAGGGTTTAGGGTTTAAATTTTAGGGTTTAAGGTTTAGGTTTAGGTTTAGGTTTAGGCTTAGGGTTTGGGTTTTGGGTTTAGGTTTTAGGGTTTAGGTTTAGGTTTAAGGTTTTGGGTTTTGGGTTTTTTAGGGTTTATGGTTTTGGGTTTTGGGTTTAGGTTTTATTTTTTTGTTTTAGGTTGGTTGGTTTTAGTTTAGGGTTTATTTTTGGTTTAAGGAACAAATTCATTTTCAACATTTCTTATTGATTTCATTAGTAACACTAGTTTTAAGACCTCATAGATAAAATAGCATAGAAAATATTTTATGTAAGGCAGTTTAGCTTTATTTATTTTATTTTAATTTAGTGGTAGGATTTTATCATATTTTAGGTTTAACCTATATTTTATATATTATATATCCCCACCATTTTATTTTTTTTTATTTTTTGGTTTTATGTTTTATCATTTAGTTAGGTTTAGTTTAGGTTTAGGATTATTAGTTTTAGGGTTTAGGTTTAGGTTTATTTTAATTTATTTAGTTAGTTTTGGTTTTGGTTTAGGGTTAGTTTAGGTTAGGGTTTAGGGTTTTATTTAGGGTTTTATTTTTTATTTATTTTAGGGTTTAGTTTTAAGTTTAAGTTTTAAGGTTCAAAATTTTATGTTTTATGTTAGGGTTTAGTTTAGGGTTAGGTTTAGTTTATTTATGGTTTATTGGTTTATGGTTTTTTTTCAAATAAATTAAGTAAGTAGTTTAGTTTTTTATTTTATTTATTTATTTTAGTTTATTTTTTTTTAGTTTATTTTTTAGTTTAGTTTAGGTTTGGTTTATTTTTAAGTTTAGGTTTATTTTTATTTTTTTTTTTTAGGTTTATTTTATTTTTTTATTTGGTTTAGGTTTTATATTTTTTTTTTTAGGTTTAGGTTTTTTTAGGTTTTAGAGGTTTATTTTTATTTATTTATTTTTAGTTTATTTTATTTTTATTTATTTTGGGTTTAGGTTTAGGTTTAGTTTATTTTGGTTTAGTTTAGGTTTATTTATTTTTAGTTTAGTTTATTTTAGTTTAGGTTTATGTTGATTTTATATTTTTTAGGTTTTTTTAAGTTTAGGTTTTAGGTTTTTTTTTAGGTTTATTTTTTTAGGTTTATTTTTTAGGTTTAGGTTTTAATTAGTTTTTTATTTTAGGTTTAGGTTTAGGTTTAATTTTAGTTTAGAGTTTTATTTAGTTTTATTTTGATCAAGTCATTTAAATTAGTGATTAATATTTAGGTATTGTTCAAAATGATGGTGAAATAGATGGAGTATTAGAATTCAAGTTATGGTTATAGAATGCATTATATTATAAAAGTTATTAAACTTAAGGAAAATTTTTAAGATGGTTAAGGCCCAATGATTATTATTTTATAGAGAAGCATAAGACTAAGTTAATTTTAGAGATGAGGATTCATATATTTTATTTAGAGATAGAATACAAAATGTATGTTAGGATAAAGTTATATTATTAGATAAGATTAATTTTAGATGGTTTATTATAAATAGTTAGGTAGATGCATTAGATTTATATTTAGGTAGATAGACCTAAAAGACTTTTAAGATGTATAAAATGATCTTAGTATACTTTAATGAGAATTTACACATAATAGGACTATAGATGAAATTATTAAATAATGATTAAGGCTTTTTTGTTTTGTTGTTATTATTTATTTACATTTGTTTAGGATTGGCTACTTAAAACTTACGACGGGGCTTATGTGGTGGCGGCGCTTTTGTATCATCATCTAGATCAGATGGCTATGATTCCCATGCTTAGGATTAAATTAGATCGATTTAGCAGATCTATGCATAACAATCCATTTTGATCATTTGGAACGAACAATGGGTGATCTAACATCATGCGAGTGAGGGAGAATGGAGTCCATCCTCCATTGCTCACTTGATCCGAGCTTACCCGAGCTTGGATCAACTCCAAAAAGATCTCACACCTTCACGACATGGATCGGAGGGGATCCAACAATCAAATCACAAGAGATGGAAGTTTTCTTCAAAAAGCTCCAACCCATTTTTGCCTAAGGATCAATTTTGGAAGAATACCTCACCGGAGCTCAAGATTGGTGGCTTGAATGATTAAGGAAGCTTCATCTAGTGGAGATGAAGTACTATTGAGAAACAATTGGATCAATTCCTCACATTCTCGTGGCCATGAACGATGATTTGGAGCTCAACTTTGATAGAAGTCCCTCCTCTTGTGCTCAAGCTTGGGGATGATTTCTTTGCGAGATCTAGGGAAGGTGCATGCAAAGTTAATTTGAGTTTGATGGAGAAATGGGTAAGTTAGGTCAGAAATGGGAGTGTCCTATTTCAGGAAAAATAAGAATGGCATTTTTTGATCGAGGAACGAGCTTGGGAGTTTAGGGAAATGGGAGTGCCTTGTTTTAGGATGGATAGGAATGGCATTTTAGAATAGAGGAATGAGCTTGGGAGCTTAGGGAATCGCTCTTGCGGGTCATCTTGTGTAGCTAGGGCTCTTAGGAATGATTTTTGTGTGTGTTTGAGTGAAAATGAGGGGGTGTATACAACCGTTCATCTTGATCCGATGGTGGGATTGGGTTTGACTTCTAGTGGTCAGACCATCTCGAGTCATGGGTGGCGAGAGAGGTGAGTTGGCTCGGCTTGGTTGGTTGAAGTTGTGGAGGTGGCTCCAAGAAGAATCATGGGTGTCTATGGGTTTTGAAATGCTCCAATGGGAGGGTGAGGTGATTTCACCTCCATGGGTCATGATTAACCACCCTTGGATTAGGTTGGGTAGTGTCTTGTGCCTAGGTGGACCATTGAGAGAGTACCAAGTGGCCAAGGAATGAAATGACCACTTACATGGGTAATTTGTCTCATGTGATGCCCTTGACCTAAGGGTAGAATGATCATTTGGCATTGGATTTGATTTGGACAAATTTGAAATGATCCAAAGTGGGTTAGCCTAAATTTCAAGTCGGTTGATTTGGTTAGGGGCTCAATTTGACTCATTTAGGTCAAATTGGTTGGGGGTCAAGTTGACCAATTAGTCAAACTAGGTCAAACCAAGGGTTGGGTCAAGTTCATATGATCATTTGGGATATTGGTTCAATTGGTTTCATTTAGTTTGGCATAGATTTGATTTTGGCTCATTTGAATTCATTTTGGTCAAATGGGTTAAGTTGACCAATTTGACCAAATTGGCCAAATTGGCTTGGGTTGGATGTTGGTTTGGGTTTAGTTGACCAATTAAAGATGATGGTAGGCTTTGGTTTCAATTAGTTTGGATTTAGGCCAACTTGAACCTTTAGGTCAATTGGGTTCAATTGGATCCAAACATGGCTTTGGTGAAGTTCAACAATCAATTTGGAATGAACTTGAGCCATTGGTTGTAATCAATTTGGTTTATATTTTGATTTGACCCAATTTGGTCTTTTAGGTCAATTTGGATCAACTTGGGTCAAGAGGGCCAATTGGGTTTTGTTTGACTTAATTGAAGGTCAAGTCATATTCAAATATTGATTTTGATTTGGTATGAATCATTGGTTTCAAGGGATTTGGCTAGTTTTGGTTTTATATGGGTTGGGATGACTTGGTCAAATGTCCAAAGTTGACTTGGTTTGACAATTTATGATAATTGATCAACCTAGGGTGATCAACAATCATGATGGGAGGTTTTGATTGGCTTGGTTCAATCCAATTTGGGTAGGATTAGAACTTGGCTCAAATAGGTCAAATTGACCGCTTTGGGTCAAGTGAACCAATTGGGTTTAGTTAGCTTGATTTTGGGTTGAGTTTATATATTGATTTGGGATTGATATATAAATTCAATTCAATTTGGCTTGGAAATGGGATTTGTTTCATTTGAACATTTCAAGTCAAAAGGGTTAAGTTTAGTTTGACTAGGTTTGATTTTGGTTTGGCTTGATGATTGTATATTTCATTTATATTTGTGAATATGATTGAAGGTATGATTCATTCATGAAAATCAATTGGGGTTTGGAATGATGAATTTGGCTAAGTCCATGGATTTGGGTCATGTGGCTTAGGTTTGGATTTTGATTTGGTTTGATTTAGTTTTGATGATTTAAATGTATATTTCATTTAAATTTGTGAAGATGATTGAAATTTTGATTGATTTGTAGAAAATCAATTGAGTTTGACTTGATTTGGATTAAGATTTGGCTAAGTCCATGGGATAGGTCATATGGATTAGGAAGGCTTTTGATTTAATTTGATTTAGTTTTGATCATTTGAATGTATTTGATTTATATTTAGGAAGATGATTGAAGATATAAATTGATTATTAGAAAATCAATTGAATTTGGATTCATTCAGATTATAATTTGGCTAAGTCCATGGGTTAGGTCATATGGCTTAGGAAGGTTTTCATGTTTGGATTTGATCATGGGCTTCAATCATTTGGTTTTGGAATTTGGGTTTTGATTTGGATTTGAATTTGATGTTTAAATTGAACTTGAGGTTTGGTTTAAGAAGGTGAATATAGATTGGATTTGGGTTGTAGGGTAGGTGGATTATCCTAATCCTTAAGGCATAACCTAATCTTATGGTTAACCATTCTAAGTCTTTAGGCTTAGGTTAAGTGTTTACCTAATTGTTAGAAGTGTCTTATGACTAGGGAAGTTTTAGTGTCTAGAAGACTCCTAAGTCTAAGATGGGAAGATTGAATCCACACTCCAAAATTGAGGTCAATAGGCCTTAGGCTCCATAGTGTTGTCTTTAGAGATAGATGATTGGAAGACTGAAGCCAAGTTTCATATTATAGACTTGGATACATCTTTCAACACTTTTCTTGGGAGACCATGGATACATGAGAACAACATAGTTCCATCTCTCTACATTAGTGTATGAAGTTGTGAGAGGTGGGATCATTTGTTATATCAAGAGATCTCAAGCCATTTAAAGTTCATGAGGTTGGCATATATGAGGGGCTTACTACCTCCCTCAAAATCAATAAGTCTATTCTCACTAACTTGGCCAAGTTTAAAATAAAATAAAAAAAAAAAGAAAAGATAAAGAAAGTGAAAAAGAAAAGAAAGAAAGAAAATGAAAAAAAAAAATTAAAGGGGAGAAAATAGACTTGGAGGAAGTGGAGCTTGACATTAGATTCCACTTGGTTGTTACTCCATTCGAACATATGGGTAGGATAAGCTGACCTCCACCAAGCAGAGGAAGAGGCTAGTTCAGAGGTAGTCCTAGGGGTGAAAAACCTCCTTATTGGCCACCCAATAGAAGATATGTCTCAACTACCAAGAATACACCTGCTATCCATATAGACTTAGAATCTAAATCATAGGATGAGTCTTATATGGTTAGCTCACCATTAACTCTTCTCAGTAGATTCCCTTGGAGGTGACACTTGAGCTAGATAATATGAAGGCGGGCTCAAAGCAAAGCGGTGTATCAAGTCTATATGTTAAATAGTTAGGCATTGTTGGGAACCTTAGCTCTAACCCACTTTCATCTCAAAATTTGAGGGTTTGGTAGTTAAGGAAGCCCCTATCCATAGGTGTGAAGACTCAAGGTTCTTTTTTTTGGGAGCATCATCCTCAAGTTAAGAAGTTGATGTAGAACTTGAGGATGATTCATATAAGATTTAATAGAATTACCTTTTGATTAGTACTTGCTTGTGTTCATAATTTAGTGAAATGTTAATCCACATACTTGGTCAAAGCAAGTTTGACTACTTCAAAAGAATATGGAAGAACAAATGCAAAAGCTCTCAATCATGATCGAGACTATGATTGATGGATTAGGTCGATGATGATGATTACTTGCTTATTACCAATCATTTGGAATTTGATAGGCTCTTTTCAAATCACATTAACTCATATGAGGGCTGTGCTTAGAAACTTGAGATGATTTGAAGTCAAGATGTGCACCAAAGTTCAAAAAAGATATCAAGTCAACCATCGACAAGCTCAAGGAAATCATCTTAGGAATTGAAGAAGATCCACGCCCGCATACATCAGTTCTTTGTTGAATGAAACTGAAACCAATGACTTAGTTAGCCTATTGACTAAGTTTAAGGACTACTTTGCATGGAGTTATGAAGAGATGCCTAGATTGCCTCATGACTTAAAGGTCCATAAACTAGTATTAGAGCCTATGTCTAACCCTATCAAGCAAGCTCCTAGACATACATGATTAGACATAAAACAATAAGTCATTTATGAAGTCAAGAAATTGATTGATGGGGCTTCATTCAGGAAGAATAATACCCTACTTGGTTAGCGTACGTCATCCCAATTAAGAAAAGGACCAATATATGTCAATTTTAGGGATTTAAATAAGGCATGTCCAAAAGATGAATTTCCACTACCAATCTCGGGGCTGATGGTGGACATTGCCTCATCTCATGCAGTCTTCTCTTTCATGGATGGCTCATCTAGATATAACCAAATAAAGATGGCCCCTGAAGATGAAAGAAACACTACTTTTAGAACTCCGATTGGAATCTTTTACTATAAGGTCATGCCTTTCACTTAAAATGTCTTTTGCTACGGTGGGCTATGACTTGAATCTTTGATGAACTCATTCATCAAGTTAAGTGTTATGTCAATGATCTCGTGGTCAAAGTAGAAGAAAAGACCATCTCTTTGACTTGAGTAGTTTTCAAATAGTTAAGAAAATGAACCCTGAAGTGTGCATTGAGCTTGGAGAAATTCCTTGGTTTTTGTCCATCACTAAAATCAAAATAAATCGAGAGAAGATGAAGGCAATATTAGAAATTCCACCCCAAAATTTTAACTCAACTCAGATCATTCCAAGGAGGTTAGCATATCAAAGATGCTTTATATCCAACTTATCGAAGATGTCGACCATTCTCACTTGTCAAAAGAATGCCAAGTTCAACAAGATAATAAGTGTGAGCATGCCTTGACATCAAAGCATTAACACCACGATTCTAGCGACCTATCCAGGCAAAACTCATACTTTAAACTACTACATAGATGACTCCTTGGTGCATTATTGGCCAAAGCCAATGACAAAGGAAGAAAAATGCACTTTACTACCTCATCCATCATCTAATCTCTTCTGAGGCTAATTATCCACCCATTGAGAAGCATTGCTTAGCTTTAATCTTTGCATCCCATAAGCTACAATACTACATGCTTCCTCATAAGGTGAACTTAATCTTTAGGACCAATTCAATACAGTATCTCATGACATAGCCGATGCTATCCAGATGGTTGGCATGATGGTCCATGATCCTCTTATAGTTTGACATTACCTTCTACTCCTCGCGGTAAAGGACAAGTGCTATTTCTTAGCAGCACACCCACTTCCTGCTTAGTGATGATCTCCATGATGAACAAATCATGAACTTAGGGGATACTAGCATTCACCACAGAGAGATGTACTTTGATGGTGCGGCTTCCTCTCAAAGAGGACAAGAACCACAATCTACTATTCCAAGAAAGGTTGGGGTAAGAATAGTTCTCTTAACTTTCGACCGTGATGTGATGAGATTCTCATATCATTTGTCCAATCCATGCACCAATAAGAGAATATGAGGCTCGATTGTGTGCAGGTTAGCTTACTCTAAGCATCCAAACATCAACATCTTTGGGGATTCTCAGCTAGTTACCAACCAAATCACTGGGTCCTCTAAAGTTATAAAGCCCGCTCCATCACTTCAGTACACCATAGACTTGTTGGCCCAAATCTTAGAGGTTACCATTTATAAGATTCCTTGAGGAGAATGTTGTAGCATATATTTTAGCCAAGCTTATCAAGGAGTTGGCATATCGGAGGATGAGTCCATATCAATAAAGGTCAAAATAGACAAGTCTTATCTCTTATTGATGTTGAACTCAAAAGTACTCTCTTGAAGAGGTTGCCATTACCAAAAGGATGAGGAGTTAGATTGGCAACCATTCATGGATTACCTAAATAAAGGAAAACTACCTCAAGAGAAGTCCCAAGCCCATCATGAAGCAAGAGCACTTTCTATGTTGTTGTGGATGGTGTCTTAGGTGGTCTTTCAATCATATGTCATTACGTTGTTTAGATAAGCATGAAGCCCATAAGATCATGATCGAGGTACACTTAAGATTATGTGGAGCCAACCAATCCAGTCCGAAGATGAAAGCCAAGATCAAGGTATTAGAATACTATTGGCCATCGATGATCAAAGATTGCATTGATATGGCTAGGTGATGCCACAAATGTCAAATACATGGTGTGGCCTACACCAACCATCCAACATTCTACATCCAACATTGGCCTCATGGCCATTTGAGTGTTGGGGAACCAACATAGTGTCGATAGATCCTTATTCTTCAAGGGTCATCAATTCATCTTAGCACTCTTGACTATTTTTTCCAAATGGGTGAAGGTGATTCTCAAGAGGTCATAGCTTCGGTGTACTAGTATTTTAGGAACCATATCTATATAGGTTGAGTGCCTCGATGAATTATATTTGATAATAGTACTACATTCAAGAGCAGATCAAAACTTTTCTAAAGACACAACATTGATTGAAGATATTCTACCATCAACTACGAGGAAAATGTCTTAGTAGAAGCCTTACAATAAAACTCTCATCCAAATACTGAAGAAGACACTCGATAACAATAAATGACAGTGGCATGAGCAGTTAGTTGAAGCCTTGTTGGCCTGCTGGACCACATATAGAACTCCAACTCAGTCTACTCCTTTCTCCTTAGTGTATGGGCCCGAAGCTATTCTACCATTAAAAGTTCAACTCTCATCACTAAGGATAGGCGTGAGTAAGATCATAACAGAGAACATGAGTTGTAGTTAGAAGAGCTTGAAGGTTTGGAAGAGATGCATTGGCATGCCAAAACCTCGAGTTGTACAAAGCTAAAATGATTCAAGGTCACAACAAGTTGGTCCATCTATAGCTTTTCAAGTAGAGCTTATTTTTTTTTAAGGAGATTGATTGTTGCTCATCATAAGATGGGAGGCAAGTTTGAACCCACTTGGGAAGGACCCTTTTCCATAGAGAGGCCTACCAAGAGGATCTTATCACTTATTAATGATAAGGAGAGTGTCCAATGCTTAATCATGGGTTCTACTTAGAAAAATATTATAAATCATGTTTAAAAATAATTATCATCAATGAAAATTTTATTTTGAATTCAATCTCTTCCATGTTGAAAGTATTCTTGTTTGTGAATTAGCCATGATGTGTTTAGGGTAGGTGTAAGGAACAGCAGCTTCCTATCCTTCATCGATAAACACAAACACAAACTACACAAACATATAAAATAAACAAATATCTTTTATCTTGGGCTACTCACGAGTTGAGATAACACCCATGACACTCACTCGGTAGCTGCTCTAGGTCATTGGCGTCTTTGCTAGTGTGTCACCCTAGTGGTCTTCTTGCTTTGGAGGATGTAAGTCTGTTATGCTTTCCTTCTTTACTTGTCCATTACACACCGATGAGTGCCTTATTAGTTTGGTAAGCCTTACTACGTGGCTGGTAAGCTACCTCATGTTGGCTAAATTTAAGAGGATGTGAGTTTGTTATGCTTTTTTCTTGGATTAGCCTTCATGATCTGATTGGGTAAAGTATATTTAAGGTTTAGAATAAGTCCCCTAGTAGCTCCTGCCCTTCTTTACTTCAAGTGGGTCAATCCTTCCTTGGGCTCAGCTCAATAGTCTCTAGGTTAGATATCATCTGATGACTATCTGTCGATGATCAATTCCACTTCAAAAGTTATATGCCTACATAATTTCTTTCATATTGATCATTGCACATTGACGAGAACCTTAGGGTGGTTGGTTCTCACAATGCTAATGGATACACTAGTCATCTTGAGGATACACCATAGGTTGGTTGGTTCTGCACCTTAGGATACACCACTCATGGCGGATGTAAGTCTACACTTTCTCCGTTGGTACACCTATAGCTTTCTTTTCAAGGCTCAAGATAATGCCTCTCAGCACCTCTATGGGCACTATATTTGAATCACATCCTTTGTGACCCCATTTAGACATTACTGTTACTATTGGATTGGATAGTTTCCCTTTCTAGTAACCACCACGTGGTTGGAGAATTCATCTATGGATTTGAATTCTCCCTTGGTCCGTAAATTTGAGATAGGTCAAAACATAGCCCCTTCTCGGTGTGGTCCCTTACCGGTCCACATAAACATATAAATAATATATGTTCACTTGTGGATTAGGAGGACACTAGGTACCTTTTCCCAAGCAAGCATCTATCTTTAGGGTGTTAGAAAAACTCTATAGGAATCACGACTACTCTTTAAGTTGATATAAGTCCCAGACATTCACTTGTAGTCGCCCCTAAGTCGGGTTTGATTTGTTGTGCTACCAATAGGTCACCCCAGTGGTTGTTACCTACTTTAGAAGATGTAAGTCTTGCACCTTCTTCCTAGCACATCATTGCATCAAAAAGGCAACCCCAGGTTGGCTAGCTCTATACACCATAGACTATCTCTTTGGATTAGTAAAATAGAGATACAAGTTTGATATAGCCCCTTCTTATTGGGTCCATCACACATGGTCATATAAATTAAATATATCAAATTTGATCTCACATCCTCGGATATGCCCTCAATTCAAAATCAAACTAAACCAAACATACCTTATCAAATCACATGAAATTAAGATAAAATTAATCTTGACTACTTTTGAGTTGACATAAGTCCCTAGTGCATTCACTTTCGGTAAAGGTTAGGTTGATTTGTTATGCATCAACAGGTCACCCCAGCAGTTGTTCCTTGCTTTATAAGATGTAAGTCTACTATGCCTTCTTTCTAGCATGGTAGTTGCAAATCGAAAGGCAACCCCTTAGGTTGGCTAGCTCTACCTCATAGCCGGTAGACTATCCCTTTGGATTTGTAAACTTGAGGGGTCAAGGTTGATAGATCCCCTTCTTAATGGGTTTAACACACATTGACAAAGTCCATACATTAACTCAGATTAAAATAAACCCAATTTGATTTTCCCCAGTGTAGTTAAATCACACCTTTCTCTCTAGTGGAGCCCCAAATCATATATAAACAAGTCAAGAATACAAATCAAATTCAAAACCAATCTCCCCAGTGGAGCCAAATTAAACCAACTCTCCCAATAAATTCTAAATCAAAGAAATCCAACCAAACTCTTATTCGTGTGGATACATCCCAAAAAAAATATATGAAATCAAACTGAAATCCCAAACCCCATCAAATACTTTGAACACCTTCCCACAATGGAAGGTTCATATACCGATCCCCAACGAGCTCAATATGTCTTTAGCGGTGCCTCCAATTAAAACAAAATAAATTAAAGTTGATTGATCTTAATCCTGGATTATAGATTCTTATCCCTAGTAGAACTTCTTTCCATAAATCATATAATCAAATCAAATTCAAACCTTATCCCAAGATTTTCTTCTTCTATGCCCTCGATATAGACCCATCACATGTCATGTCCAATGCATGTGTGATCCCCTAGCAATCTCCCTCCATGTCCTTGACATGGAATTCTCATCAAATCTTATTTCTTCTCTTATACGCTTTAATACTTCAACTAAAGCTAACATGTATTCATTCAAATTACATCATCTTAACATTGTAATCAACATTTTATGATTTGTGATGTTGCATGTTCAAACCACAATATCTTGCTAAAAATATTATATTATGAATTAACACACTATATTATATTATAATATATGATGTTATATTATAATTTGCTATTATATAATATATTGTCTAACATTACACCTCATTAGAATCACTTAAAAGGATCAAATAACAAAATTTTCTCAAAACATGAATAATGTTCATTTTGGATGTAAAATTGTTATTTTTCTATTAGAAATGGCACAAAATAGCATATTTTGGTGTTGCTTCTTGGTGTGTCTCATCAATTTGGCCAAATTCTTCCATCTCAACCTTCAAATTAATATTTTGTGAGTTTTGACCCAATGTATTATAATGAGTAAAACATACTAAAATGTACAATATATTAATGTGAATTTATATAATATATTATCTTACATTACACTTTAAAATGAATCACTTTAAGCAAAAAATTTATAAAATTTGATTGAAAATGACCTTTTTTATGCAAAATTCCATTCTTTTGATTAAATGACACATACACACTCAATGATGTTCCCTAAAGCTTACCTTAAATTTAGCCAAATCCCATCATCTCAGCCTATAAATTATAATTTTTATGAATTATACAAATACAAACTCTTCTACATCATAATATAAAAAACTAAAATATGCTAAACAAAAAGTAGTAATACACAATAGTATGCTATAATGCATGAAGCTACACTATGTTATGGCATCATATGTTATAATAAACTATAACATGTTATATTATATTATATTGCATATCACATCACAAGGGATTGGTTAAAATAAAAAATCATAAAATTAGTCTAAAAAATAAAAAAACTATATATTTTAATCGTATCACTTACATATTTTAGAGTGAAACAATACATTAAGATGCCATACTATACCTATTATTAATTTGGCTAAATTCCACCATTTTAAAGGCTAAATCAACATTTTTATAAATAATGCTAGTGTAGGCTCGACTGCATGATTGTAAAATACTAAAAGAATTTAAAATGCATAGAACAATATATTATGATATATGATGTTATACTATGCTACAACATGTAATATTTATTTTGAACATAAAATCTTACTTTTCTAGTACAAGTGGCATAGCACACCTTTGGTACTACAACCTAATTCCCACCTCAAATTTAGCAAATTTCATCATCTTATAAATTAAGTTAATATTTTAATGATTTATATTAATATAGACTATAGGACACAATGCCATAATATACTAAAACATTTCAAAACATGCTCAAAATATGATGCTACATTATACTATAATATATAATATTATAATATGATTTAGGGTTAGGGTTTAAGGTATTCAAATCTCTAGTAGTCGACGAAAAGTCTCTTGAAGACATTTTCTTTAGCTATGCTAGGATTAGGTCATTCATTAGATCTACTCCTAATGACATCTTTATTCAAGGTTTAGGGTTTAAGGTTAATTTAGAGGTTTACGGTTTAGGGATTATTTAGGGTTTAGGTTTTAAGGTTAGTTTAGAGTTTAGGGTTTAGGCTTTAGGGTTTAGGGTCTGGGGTTTAGGGTTTAGGGTTTAGGGTTGTAGGTTTTATGGTTTAGGGTTTAGGGTATTAGGGTTTAAGGTTTAGGGTTTAGGGTTTAGGGTTTAAGGTTTAGGGTTTAGGGTTTAAAGTTTAGGGTTTAAGTTTTATGGTTTAAGGTTTAGGGTTAGGGTTTAGGGTTTAGGGTTTAGAGATTATAGGTTTTAGGGTTTAGGGGTTAGTGTTTAAGTTTTAGGTTTAGGGTTTAAGTTTTAGTTTAGGGTTTAGGGTTTAACGATTTTTTTAATAGATAACAAATTCATATTCAGTATTTCTTTTTTTCAATTTCATCAACTAAGTAACACCCCAAGATTTCTAAGACACAAGCGATGACATAGATCAAAAATAAGTACCCATAGAGAAAATCAAAAACCCTACATAAGTAGAACTCTCTCTATAAAGACTATTCCATAAGCTCGATTGAGTTCTTTAGTTTCTCTAGTTCAGAACCACCCCACCTCTCAGTGGCGGGATCCATCATATCCCATCTCTTTCCTCCATAACCATAGGTAACCTCCTTCTCTCCTCCCTCTCATACCACTACTCGACCATTTTTTTTTTGTTTAGGTTTTAGGTTTTCCTTTTAGGTTTAATTTTAGATTTTATTTTTTTTTAGTTTAGGTTTAGGTTTATTTTATTTTATTTTATTTTATTTAGTTTAGGTTTTGTTTAGGTTTAGTTTACTTTGGGTTTAGGTTTAGGTTTTTTATTTTAGCTTAGTTTATTTTATTTTAAGTTTAGGTTTATTTTTTATTTTTTTATTTTTTATTTTAGGTTTAGATTTTTTTTAGTTTAGAATTTAGTTTTTATTTATTTTTTTTATTTTTAGGTTTTGTATTTTAAGTTTTTTTATGTTTTGTTTTTAGTTTTATTTTATTTTATTTTAGGTTTATTTCATTTTTTTTACTTTTAATTTTATTTAGACTTTTTATTCTTAGTTTATTTTATTTTTTTAGTAGTTTAGGATTGTATTTATTTTATATTTATTTATTTTTTTTATTTTTAGGTTTAGGTTTAGATTTTAATTTAGGTTTAAATTTTTTTTATTTTGTTTTATTTTTAGGTTTTATTTAGTTTAGGTTTAGGTTTTTAGGTTTTTAGGGTTTAGGGTTTAGGGTTTAGGGTTTAGAGTTTAGGTTTTAGGGTTTAGGGTTTTATGATTTAAGGTTTATAGTTAAGGTTTAGGGTTTAGGGTTTAGGGATTAGTGCTTTAGCTTTAAGTGTTTAGGGTTTAGGGTTTAGGGTTTAGGCTTTAAGGTTTAGGCTTTTAAAGGTTTAGGGTATAGGGTTTAGAGTTTAGGGTTAGTTTTAGGTTTTGGGTTTAGGCTTTAGTCTTTAAGGTTTTTAGGGTTTAAGGTTTAGGGTTTAGGTTTAGTTTAGTGTTTAGGTTTGGACTTTAGGTTTAGGTTTAGGTTATAGTTTTAGCATTTATAGTTTAGTTTAGGGTTTAGGGTTTAGGTTAGTTTAAGGTTAGTATAAGGTTTAAGGTTTAGTATAGGGTTTAGGGTTTAGGGTTTATGGATTATGGTTTAGCATTGTAGGCTTAGGATTAGGGTTATTTTAATTTTATTATATTTTATAATTTTATTTTTTTAAATTAAGTAAACTAGTAGGTTAAGGTTTAGTTAGTGTTTATTTATTTATTTTAGTTTATTTTATTTTATTATTTTTATTTATGTTTATTTTTATTTTTATTTAGTTTAGTTTGTTTATTTTAGGTTTATTTATTTTAGTTTAGGTTTTTTATTTTAGTTTATTTTTTTGTTTAGGTTTAGGTTTATGTTTTAGTTTAGCTTTATTTTTATTTTATTTTTTAAGTTTAGGTTTTAATTTTTTAATTTTAAGTTTATGTTTACATTTTTATTTTATTTTTTAAGTTTAGGTTTTAGGTTTTTATTTTAAGGTTATTCTTGGGTTTTATTTTTTAGTTTAGTTTTAGGTTTATTTTTGGTTTATTTTAATTTATTTCATGTTTAGGTTTAAGTTTAGGTTTATTTTATTTTTATTTTAGGTTTAGTTTTTTTTAGTTTAGTATTTAGGTTTTATTCTTTATTTATTTTTAAGTTTAGTTTAGGGTTTAGGTTTTTATTTAGTTTTTATTTTATTTTAAATTAAGTTTTTATTTTATTTAGGTTTTTTATTTTTTTTAGTTTAGTTTAGGTTTTTACCTATTTTATCTAAGTTTAATTTTTATTTTTTATTTCATATTTTTTTTAGGATTAGGTTTAGGTTTAGGTTTTAGTTTAAGTTTTAGTTTAGCTTTATATTTTATTGTATTTTTTATTTTATTTTGGTTTATGTTGTTTATTTCTTTTATTTTTAGGTTTTATTTAGTTTAGGTTTAGTTTAGGGTTTAGGTTTTAGGGTTTGGGGTATAAGGTTTAGGGTTTAAGGTTTAGGGTTTAGGGTTTAGGTTTAAGGTTTTTAGGGTTTAAGGCTTAGGGTTTAGGGTTGAGGATTTAGGTTTTAGGTTTTAGATTTTAGGTCTAGGGTTTAGGTTTTAGTTTTGGGTTTACATTTTTTATTTTTTATTTTAACAGAGAAAAATTCAAATTCAACATGTCTTCTTTTTGATTTCATCGACCAAGTAACACACCAAGTATTCTGAGACACAAGCGATGACATAGATAAAAAATGAGCTTAAATAAATCAAAACTTTAGATAACTAGAATATCTTTACTATATAGTTCCATAGCGGATCTAGCTTTTTAGTTTCTATAGTTTAGAACCACGGCCTCTTGGTATCCACCATCATATCCCCTCTCACCACCATGGTTTAACCTCACTCCTCCCTCCTCCATAACCATTGACCACCACCTCCATTTCCACCAACACCTTTAGATCCCCCACCAACACTATGATAACCATGGCCTCCACCTTCGCCTCCACTGCTAGATCTAAACTGAGCCTAGATGATGGTGATGTCCATACCTTCAAGGTTCTACCCCTTAGGTTTCTTAAGTTTTATGATTTAGGTTTATTTTCAATTCATTTAGTTATTTTAGGTTTATGTTTAGGGTTTAGGGTTTATGGTTTAGGGTTTAGGGTTTACGGTTAGGGTTTAGGGCTTAGGGTTTATGCTTTTAGGGTTTAGGGTTTAGGGTTAGGGTTTAGGGCTTAGGGTTTAGGATTTAGGTTTTTTAGGATTTAGGGTTTAGGGTTGTAGGTTTATGGTTTAAGATTTTGGATTAGTTTTAGGGTTTTTTTTTAACAAATTAATAAGCTGGTTGATTTAGATTTATTTAGTTTATTTTTTATTTATTTTAGTTTATTTTATTTTTTATTTTATTTTGGTATATTTTTTTATTTTATTTAGTTTGGTTTATTTATTTTAGTTTAGGTTTTTTATTTTAGTTTATTTTTTAGGTTTAGGTTTAGGTTTATGTTTATTTTTTAGGTTTAGGTTTTATTTTTTATTTTAGGTTTAAGTTTAGGTTTAGGTTTTAGGTTTTTATTTTAATTTTATTTTTAGGTTTTATTTTTTAGTTTAGGTTTAGGTTTCTTTTTAGTTTACTTTATTTTATTTAGTTTAGGGTTTAAGTTTAGTTTATTTTAGGTTTAAGTTTAGGTTTTATTTATTTTAGGTTTAGGTTTATTTTATTTTGTTTATTTTATTTTTTATTTTAGGTTTGTTTAATTTTAGTTTAGGGTTTGGGTTTATTTTTATTTATTTTTATGTTTTATTTTATATTTATTTTTTTAGGTTTAGGTTTTATTTCATTTTATTTTATTTAATTTTAGGTTTATTTTATTTTTAATTTAAGTTTAGTTTTATTTTATTTAGGTTTAATTCTTAGTTTTTTTTTTAGGTTAGTTTATTTTATTTTATTTTTTAATTTATTTTTATTTTTTATTATATTTTATTTTAGGTTTAGGTTTTAGTTTAGGTTTTTATTTTATTTTATTTTTTTGTTTTATTTAGGTTTAGGTTTATTTAATTATTTTATTTTAGCTTTATTTACTTTAGGTTTAGGTTTTAGTTTTAGGGTTTAGGGTTTAAGGTTTTTAGGATTTAGCTTTAGTTAGGATTTAGGTTTAGGGTTTAGGTTTAGAGCTTTAGTGTTTAGGGTTTAGGTCTTTGGGTTTGGTGTTAACTTAAGGATTAGGGTTAATTTAGGGTTTAGGGATTAGGGTTTATGGATTTGGCTTTAGGTAGGTTTTAGGTTTGGTTTAGGGTTAGTTTAGTTTAGGTTTGAGTTTTAGGGTTTAGGGTTTAAAGTTTAAGGTTTAGCGTTTAGCATTTATGGTTTATAATTTAGGATTTAAGGTTGTTTAGGGTTTAAGGTTTAGGGTTTAGGGTTTAGTTAGTTTTAGGATTTAGGTTTAGGATTTAGGGTTTAGGGTTTACAAGGTTTATTTTTTTGTAAAATAATTTAGTAAACTAGTTGGTTTAAGATTATTTAGTTTATTTTTTTTTTTTATTTTTTAGTTTATTTTTTTTTTATTTTTTATAATTTTATTTTTATTTTATTTATTTTATTTATTTTGGTTTATTTATTTTATTTTGTTTTTTTTATTTTAGTTTAGGTTTATTTATTTTTAGTTTCATTTTTATTTTTTTATTTTTTTAGGTTTAGGTTTAGATTTTTATTTTTTTGGTTTATTTTAGGCTTTATTTTTTTTTAGTTTAGGTTTAGGTTAATTTTAGTTTATTTTATTTTATTTAGTTTAGTGTTTAAGTTTAGTTTATTTTAGGTTTAGGTTTAGGTTTTATTTATTTTAGTTTAGACGCTTTATTTTATTTGTTTATTTTAGGTTTAGGGTTTTTTACTTTACAATTTAGGTTTTATTTTTTTATTTATTTTTAGGTTTAGGTTTTATTTAGCTTTTATTTTATTTTATTTTAGATTTATTTTATTTCTATTTTACGTTTATTTTTTATTTTATTTACTTTTTTTATTTTTGGGTTTATTTTATTTTTTATTTTAGTTTAGGTTTTTATTTAAATAATTTTAGTTTAGTTTAGGTTTTTAATTTATTTATTTTAGTTTAGTTTTTATTTTTTGTATTATTTTATTTTTATATTTAAGTTTAGGTTTAGGTTTAGTTTAGTTTTTATTTTTTTTTTTATTTTATTTAGGTTTAGGTTTTTTATTTATTTTCTCTTTAGTTTTTTTTTTTTAGTTTAGGTTTAGGTTTTTAGGCTTGTAGTTTTTAGGGTTTAGTGTTTAGGGTTTAGGGTTTAGGTTTAGGGTTTAGGCTTAGGGCTTAGGGTTTAGGTTTATAGTTTAGGGTTTTAAGGTTTAGGGTTTAGGGTTTAGGGTTGTAGGTTTAGGGTTTAGGGTTTTGGCTTAATTTTAGACTTTAGGGTATAGGGTTAGAGTTTTTTAAAAAATTAAGTAAACTAGTCGGTTTATGTTTATTTAGTTTATTTTTTATTTATTTTAGTTTATTTTAATTTTTTATTTAGGTTCATTTTTTCTTTTATTTAGTTTAGTTTATTTATGGAGTGTAATTTTAGTTGTTGAAGTTATAGTGGTAGTGTTGTGACATTAGGTGAACAAGTCATTAAAAAGAGTGAGTGATTCAGATATTTAGGCTATATTACTCAAAATGATGGTGAAATAGATGGAGATGTTATTAGTAGAATTCAAGTTGAATGGTTGAAGTGGAGGAATGTATGTCACTTTGTGATAGAAAAGTAGCTTAAACTTAAGAGAAAAATAAGATGGTGGTAAGACCTACAATGATTTATGGTGCAAAATGTTGGCCAATAAAGGGAAGCATGATACTATGTTAAGTGTTACAGAGATGAGGATGCTCAGGTGGATGAGTGGCTTTACTCTTAGAGATAAATTTGAATGTTTGAGAAAAAGTTGGAGCAGCTCCAATGGTAGATAAAATTAGAGAGAGTGGCTTTAGATGGTTTGGCCACATAAAGCGTAGTCAATGACGATTAGAGAGTAGATGCATTTGATTTGCCTTATGTTAAGAAAGGTAGATGTAGACCTAAAAAGACATGGTTAAGATGTATAAAAAATGACCTTAGTATACTTGAATTGAGTGATAATTAGACACATAATAAGACACAATGGAGATGAAGGATTCATGTAGCCGACCCCACTTAGTGGTCCAAGGGCTTGTTGTTATTATTGTTTTAGTTTAGTTTATTTATTTTTGTTTAGGTTTTTTATTTTATGATTTTTTTTAGGTTTAGGTTTAAGTTTATTTTTTTAGTTTAGTTACATTGTTATTTTATTTTTTTGGTTTAGGTTATATTTTTTTATTTTTAGGTTTAGGTTTAAGTGTTTATTTTATTTTTTGGGTTTAGGTTTTAGGTTTATTTTTTGGTTTTGTTTTTTAGTTTTGGTTGAGGTTTATTTTTAGCTTATTTATTCTATTTAGGGTTTAGGATTAGGTTTGGGTTTGGTTTATTTTAGGTTTAAGTTTAGTATTTATTTATATTAGTTTAGTTTATTTTTGTTTAGGTTTTGGTTTATTTTATTTTTATTTTAGGTTTAGGTTTTTCTTTTTAATTTAGGGTTTAGGTTTTATTATTTTTTTATTTTTCAGTTTATTTTCTAGGTTTAGATTTTTATTTAGTTTTTATTTTATTTTAATTTAGGTTTATCTTATTTTTAATTTTAGGTTTAATTTTTAGTTTATTTAAGTTTTTTATTTTTTAGTTTAGTTTACCTTTTTTTAGGTTTAGGTTTAGGTTCAGATTTTTATTTTATTATTTTTTTATTATTCTTTATGTTTTTTATTTATTTTTTTTATATTTTATTTAGTTTAAGTTTATCTTTTTAGCTTTTTGGGGTTTAGGGATAGTTGATGGTTTAGTATTTAGTGTTTATGATTTATGGATAGTTTAGGGTTTAGGGTTTAGTGTTTAGGGTTATGGGTTTAGAGCTTAGGGTTTAGCATTTAGGGTTTAGGATTTTGGTTTTAGGATTTAGGGTGTAGGGTTTGGGGTTTTAGGGTTTAGGGTTTAGGGTTTAGGGTTTAGGGTTTAGGGTTTAGGTATAAGATTTAGGTTTTAGTTTAGGGTTTAGGATTTAAGGTTTTTTTTAACAGAGAATAAATTCATATTCAACTTTCTTCTTTTTGATTTCATCGACCAAGTAACACACCAAGTTTTCTAAAACACAAGTGACGACATAGATAAAAAATGAGCACGCATAGAAAATCAAAACCCTAGATATGTACCATCTCTACATGTGACATAGTTCCATAAGCGATGGGTGGATCATTCTTCAGTTCTCTCAGTTATCAAAACCACCTAGCCTCGAGTAGATCTCATATCGATCTCTCCCTCTACCACCACAATAGTTGTATCCTCAGTGGCTTCTCCCATCTCCACAACCACCACTACTCTGACCACCACCTCTATATCCATGAGCACCTCTAGATCCACCATCACCACTCGATGTCGTAGCCTCCTTCTCCATTGCGGATCTTGTTCGAATGGATGATGATGTTCTCGTCAAGGTTATTCTTAGTTTAGGTTTAGGGTTTAGGGTTTAAAGTTTATGGTTTTAGGTTTAATGCTTTTAAGGTTAAGGTTTAGACTTTAGGGTTTAGGGTTTAGGGTTTAGGGCTGTAGGTTTAGGGTTTAGGTTTTAGGATTTAGGGTTTATGGTTTTATTTATTTAAGTAAACCAGTAGATTTAGGTTTATTAGTTTATTTTTTACTTATTTTAGTTTATTTTATTTATTATTTTTATTTAGGCTTATTTTTTAGTTTTATTTAGTTTTGTTTATTTATTTTAGGTTTATTTATTTTAGTTTAGCTTTTCTATTTTAGTTTATTCTTAAAGTTTTGGTTTAGGTTTAGGTTTATTTTTTTAGTTGAGTTTTTTTTTAGTTTATTTTTTAGGTTTAGGTTTTTTTTCCAATTTAGGTTTAGGTTTTTATTTTATTTTTTAGGTTTAGGTTTTAGGTTTTTATTTTAGGTTTATTTTTAGGTTTTTTTTTTAGATTAGATTTAGGTTTATTTTTAGTTTATTTTATTTTTATTTAGTTTATGTTTAGATTTAAGTTTAGGTTTAGGTTTGACTTATTTTAGTTTAGTTTTAGGTTTATTTTATTTTGTTTATTTTATTTTTATTATAGGTTTAGTTTTTTTTAGTTTAGGATTTAAGTATTATTTTTTATATATGTTTAGGTTTTTTTAAGGTATATTTTTTATATTTAGGTTTTTCTTTAGTCATTATTTTATTTATTTTAGGTTTACTCTATTTTTATTTTATGTTTAGTTTTAATTTTATTTAGGTCTTTTATTCTAAGGTTTATTTATTTTTTAGTTTAGTTTAGGTATTTATTTATTTTATTTTAGTTTATTTTTATTAATTTATTTTATTTTATTTTTAGTTTAGGTTTAGGTTTTTAGTTTAAATTTTTATTATAAATTTTTTAAAATTTTATTTAGTTTTAGATAATTTTTATTTTATTTTTAGGTTTTATTTTATTTAGGTTTAGGTTTTTAGGTTTTTAGTGTTTAGGGTTTAGGGTTTAGGGTTTAGGCTTTTTGGTTTTATGGTTTAGGGTTTTAGGGTTTAGGGTTTATGATTAGGGTTTAGGGTTTAGGGTTTAGGGTTTAGTGTTTAGGCTTTAGGGTTTAGAGTTTTTAGGGTTTAGGGTTTAGTGTTTAGGGTTTAGGTTTTAGGGTTTAGGTTTAAACTTTAGTGTTTAGGGTTTTAGTTTTATGGTTTAGGATTTAGGTTAGTTTAGGGTTTAGTTTAGGGTTTAGGGTTTAGGTTTAGGGTTTTAGGTTTAGTTTAGGTTTAGTTTAGGTTAGGAGTTTAGGTTTAGGATTTAAGTTTTAGGGTTTTAAGGTGTAGGGTTTAGGGTTAGTTTTAAAGTTTAGGGTTTAAGGTTTAGTGTTTAGGATTTAGGGTTTAGGATTTAGGGTTTAGGGCTTTGGGTTTTCTTTTTAAAGTAAGTAAAAGGTTTAGGTTTATTTAGATTATTTTTATATATTTTAGTTCTTTTTTAATTTTTTATTTCTATGTAGGTTTATTTCTTATTTTTTATTTAGTTTTTATTTATTTATTTAAGGTTTACTTATATTAGTTTAGGTTTTTTATTTTAGTATATTTTTTAAGTTTAGGTTTAGCTTTTATTTTTTATTCTTAGGTTTAGGTTTAGGTTTTTATTTAGGTTTTTTACGTTTAGGTTTTATGTTTTTATTTTAGGTTTTTATTTTTAGTTTAGGTTTAGGTTTTTTTTTAGTTTATTTTATTTTTTTTTAGTTTAGGGTTTAGGTTTAGTTTATTTTAGGTTTAGGTTTAGCCTTTATTTATTTTAGTTTAGTTTATTTTAGTTAGGTTTATGTTTATTTTCTTTAGATTATTTTAGGTTTAGTTTTTTTTAGTTTAGGGTTTAGGTTTTATGATTTATTCATTTTTAGGTTTCTATTTTTATTTAGTTTTTATTTTTGGTATACATTATTTTTTATTTATTTTAATTTTTTATTTTTTAGGTTTTTATTTTATGATTATTTTATATTTTAGTTTAGTTTAGCTTTTATTTATTTTATTGTATTTAGTTTTTATTTTTTATTATATTTTATTTTTAGGTTTAGGTTTAGGTATTAGTTTGGGTTTTTATTATATTTTGTTTTTATATTTTATTTAGGTTTAGGTGTTGTTATTTATTTTATTTTTAAGTTTTATTTAATTTAGGTTTTGGTTTTTGGGGTTTTAGGGTTTAGGGTTTAGGGTTTAGGGTTTACGATTTGGGGTTTAGGGTTTAGGGTATAGGTTGTAGGTTTTATGGTTTGTGGTTTAGGGTTTAGGGTTTAAGGTTTGGAGTTTCGTGTTTTAGGGTTTATGGTTTAGGGTTTAGGATTTAGGGTTTTATAGTATAGGGTTTAAGGTTTAGGATTTGGGATAATTTATTTGTTTTTATTATCTTATTATTCTTTAAATTAAGTAAATTATTAGGTTTATGTTTATTTAGTTTATTTTTTATTTACTTTAGTTTATTTTATTTTTTATTTTTATTTAGGTTTATTTTTAGTTTTATTTAGTTTAGTTTATTTATTTTAGTTTATTTTTTAGGTTTAGTTTTAGGATTAGATGGGGACACTTAAAGAACACAAATAAAAATATTTTTAAGAGCAAGCTACAAGAACTTAGAATTTGGGATATTCTTAAGGAAGCTAATGTTATGTGGAAAAAAGTAGCATGTGAAATTAAGCAAGTTGCTAAAATGTGCTTGGAGAATCAAAAGAAAAGCTTCTTTTAATAAAAATAGTTGGTGGTGTCGAGTGTGCAAGAAAAGATAAGAAATAAGAAGCATTGTTATAAAACTTGGTTTAGATGTAAAAACTTGGAGAATTGGGAAAGATATAAAGTGGCTTGTAGAGATTCTAAGAAAGCAATATATGATACAAAAAAGTTATCTTTTAGTGATTTATACAATAGATTATATACCAAAGAGGGTGAAAGATGTATGTATAAGTTAACTAACTAAAGAGATAGGAGAAGTAAAGACCTAAGTCAAGTGAGGTGGTATTAAGGATGAAAATAATAAAGTACTTTTCTTAAAAAAAGATATTGAAAATAGGTGGATGAGGTATTTTGATAAACTTTTCAATGAAGAATCTGAAATGATTGATTTTAGCAACCTTAATATCCTAAACAAAAAAGGAATTTTATTTTTATCATCGTATTAGTAAATATGAAGTTAGAGAAGCTTTAAAGAAAATGAAATGTGGAAAAATAGTAGGACCTGATGATATTCCAATAAAAGTGTGGAAATGTTTAGGAGATCAAGGAATTTCTTGGCTTACAAATCTTTTTAATGTAATTTTAAAGATTAAAAGATGTCGATGAGTGGAGAAAGAGTTTGTTGGTTCCTATATTTAAGAATAAAGGTGATGCAAGAGTGCACAAATTATAGAGGAATTAAGTTAATGTGTCATACATTAAAATTATGAGAGAGAGTAATTGAGCATAGGTTACGATGTGATACAAAAGTTTCTCACAATCAATTTGGTTTCATGCCAAGTAGATCTACTATGGATGCTATACATTTGTTAAGAGGTTTGATGGAGAAGTATAGAGAAAGTAAAGAGGATCTACATATGATATTTATTGATTTAGAGAAAGCTTATGATAAAGTTTCAAGATATGTTCTTTGGAGAGTTCTAGAATAGAAATGAGTTAATATTGGTTATATTCAAGTCATTAAGGATATGTATACTAGAGCATTACTTGTGTCCAAACAAGGAGGATTGACAAAATATTTTCCTATTTCAGTTGGATTACATCAAGGATCAGCTTTAAGCCCTTATCTTTTTGCTTAAGTTATGGATGTTCTTACTATGCACTTAGAAGAAGAAGTACCTTGGTGTATGCTTTTTGCTGATGACATTCTTTTTGTTGATAAGACTAGAGAAGGAGTCTAAGAGAAACTTAAATTATGGAGGTCAACATTAGAATCTACAATTTTCATTTAAGTAGATCTAAAAATATATGGAGTGTAATTTTAGTTGTAGAAGTTCTAGTGGTAGTGTTGTGACATTAGGTAAACAAGTCATTAATAAGAGTGAGCCGAGATATTTAGGCTCTATTGTTCAAAATTATGGTGAAATAGATGGAGATGTTATTAGTAGAATTCAAGTTGGATGGTTCAAGTGGAGGGAATGCATCTTTGTTGTGTGATAGAAAGTTCCACTTAAACTTAAGGAAAATTTTATAAGATGGTGGTAAGACATGCAATGACTTATGGTGCAAAATGTTGGCCAATAAAAGAGAAGTGTAAGACTAAGTTAAGTGTTATAGAGATGAGGTTGCTCAGGTGGATAAGTGGCTTTACTCTTAGAGATAAAATATGAAATGAGTATGTTCAGGAAAAAGTTGGAGTAGCTCCAGTGGTTGATAAGATTAGAGAGAGTCACCTTGGATGGTTTGGCCACATAAAGCGTCGGTCGTCCGATGACCCGGTTAGGAGAGTAGATGCATTAGATTTGCCTTATGTTAAGAAAGGTAGAAGAAGACCTAAAAAGACTTTGTTAAGATGTATAAAAAATGACCTTAGTATACTTGAATTAAATGAGAATTTGACATATAAAAAGACACAATGGAGATGAAGGATTCATGTAGCTGACCCCACGTAGTGGGATAAAGGCTTGTTGCTGTTGTTGTTGTTTAGGTTTAGGTTTAGGTTTAGGTTTATTTTTTGTTTTCTTTTTTTATTTATTTATTTTTTATTTAGGTTTATTTTTAATCTTATTTAGTTTAGTTTATTAATTTTAGGTTTGTTTATTTTAGTTTAATTTTTAGTTTACTTATATTTTTATTTTTATTTTAAGTTTAGGTTTTAGTTTGTATTTTTCTATTTAGGTTTAGGTCTAGTTTTATTTTTTAGGTTTAGGTTTGAGGTTTTTATTTTAGGTTTATTTTTTAGGTAATATTTTTTTAAAAGGTTTATGTTTATTTTAGTTTATTTTAGGTTTAGGTTTTATTTATTTTAGTTTAGTTTATTTTAGTTTAGATTTTGGTTTATTTTATTTTTATTTTAAGTTTAAGTTTTTTTTAGTTTAGGGTTTAGGTTTTATTATTAATTTATTTTTAGGTTGTATTTTTGGTTTATTTTTTAGGTTCAAGCTTTTATTTAATTTTTATTTAATTTTTTATTTTAGGTTTAATTTTTATTTTATTTATATTTTTTATTTTTTATAATTTTGTTTTGGTTTTATTTATTTTATTTTAGCTTCGTTTTTATTTTTATTTTATTTTATTTTTAAGTTTAGGTATAGGTTTAGGTTTTAGGGTTTAGGGTTTAGGGTTTAGTGTTTAGGCTTTGGGGTTGAGGATTTTTAGGGTTTAGGGTTAAGAGTTTAGGGTTAGCTTAGGGTTGTAGGTTAGTTATGGTTTAGGATTTAAGCTTTGTGGTATAGGGTTTTTATGGTTTTGGGTGTATGGTTTAGGGTTAGTTTAGGGTTTAGGGTTATGGTTACTATTTAAGGTTTAGGTTTAGGGTTTAGGGTTTAATGTTATTTGAGGGTTTATGGTTTATTATTTTTTAGCATTTATGGTTTAGGGTTTAGGGTTTAGGGTTTAGTGTTATAGGTTTAGGGTTATAACTTTAGGCTTCAGGGTTTAGGGTTAGGCTTTAGGATTTAAGTTTAGGGTTTAGTGTTTAGGGTTTAGGGTTTTAAAATTAAAATGATAGGTTTATGTTTTTCTAGTTTAATTAGTTTATTTTTTTCTTTATTTTTATTTAGGTTTATTTTTTATTATTATTTAGTTTATTTTAAGTTAATTTATTTTAAGTTTAGGTTTTTCTGTTTAAGTTTAGTTTTTTTATTTATTTTATTTTTAAGTTTTATTTAGTTTAGGTTTAGGTTTTTAGGTTTATAGGATTTAGTTTTTAGGGTTTAGAGTTTAGGGTTTAGGGATTAGGGTTTAGTGTTTAGAGTTTAGGGTTTTAGGGTTTAGGTTTTATGGTTTTAGGTTTAGGGTTAAGGTTTAGGGTTTAGTTAAGGTTTAATTTAGGTTTTAAGGTTTAGGGTTTATGTTACAGGTTTAAGGTTTAATTAGTTAGGGTTTAAAGGGTTTAGGGTTAATTAGGCTTAGGTTCAGGTTTTAGGTTTAGGTTTAGTGTTTAGGTTTAGGGTTAGTTAATTTAGGTTTATTTAGGGTTTAGGGTTTAGGGTTTAAGGTTTTTTTAATGTTTAGGGTTTAGCGTTTAGAGTTTAGGGTTGTAGGTTTAGGGTTAGTTTTAGGGTTAACGGTTTAGGGTTTAAGTTTTTTTTTAAAAAAAAAAATAAGTAAATTGATATGTTTAGGTTTATTTAGTTTATTAAGTTTATTTTATATTTTTTTTGTAAGTTTTTTTAATTTATATTTAGTTTAATTTATTTATTTTATAATTATTTATATTTTATTTATTTATTTTAGGTTTTTTATTTTAGTTTATTTTTAGGTTTAGTTTAGGTTTATGTTTATTTTTTAGTTTAGTTTTAGTTTTTTATTTTTTAGGTTTAGGTTTAATTTTTATTTTTAGGTTTTGGTTAAGGTTTTTATTTAATTTTTCAGGTTTAGGTTTTAGGTATTTTTTAGGTTTATTTTTGGGTTTTATTTTTTAGTTTGGATTTAGGTTTATTTTTAGTTTATTTTATTTCATTTAGTTTTTGTTTAGGTTTAGTTTTTTTTTTAGGATTAGGTTTAGGTTTTATGTATTTTTGTTTAGTTTATTTTAATTTAGTTTTAAGTTTATTTTATTTTTATTTTATGTTTAGGTTTTTTTTTTAGTTTAGGGTTTAGGTTTTAGTTTTTATTTATTTTTTAGGTTTAGGTTTTTATTTAGTTTTTATTTTATTTTAGTTTAAGTTTATTTTATTTTTAGTTTACGTTTATTTTTATTTTATTTAGTTTTTTTATTCTTAGGTTGAGTTTATTTTTTAGTTTAGTTTAGGTTTTTAGTTATTTTATTTTAGCTTATTATTATTATTATTATTTTATTTTATTTTATTTTTAGGTTTAGGTTTTGGTTTTAGTTTAAGTTTTATTTTATTTTATTTATGTTTAGGTTTTGTAATGTATTTTATTTTTAGGTTTTATTTAGTTTAGGTTAAGGTTTTCAGGTCTTTAGGGTTTAGGGTTTTGGGTTTAGGGTTTAGGGTTTAGGGTTTAGGATATAGGGTTTTAGGGTTTAGGGTTTTAGGATTTATGGTTTAGGGTTTAGTGTTTAGGCTTTAGAGTTTAGGGTATTTATGGTTTAGGGTTTAGGGTTTAGGGTTAGCTTAGGGTTTTGGGTTTTTAGTTTAGGTTTAGTTTATTTTAGGTTTAGGTTTAGGTTTTATTTATTTTAGTTTAGTTTATTTTAGTTTAGGTTTAGGTTGATTTTATTTTATTTATTTTAGTTTAAGGTTTTTTTTTAGTTTAGGTTTATTTTTTTTATTTATTTTAGGTTTTATTTTTAGGTTTATTTTTTAGGGTTTGGTTTTTATTTAGTTTTTATTTTATTTTATTTTAGATTTATTTTGTTTTTATTTTACATTTGGCTTTTAGTTTGGAGTTCAGGGTTTTAGGGTTTATGGTGTATGCTTTAGGGTTTACGGTTTTAGGTTTTAGGGTTTAGGGTTTAGGGTTTAGGGTTTAGCAGTTTATGTTTTTTTATTTGTTTTCATTATTTTTAATTTTTTCAAAAATTAAGTAAATTGATAGGTTCAGGTTTATTTAGTTTATTTTATATTTAATTTAGTATATATATATATTTTATTTAAATTTATTTTAGTTTTATTTAATTTAGTTTATTTATTTTATTATTTTAGTTTATTTTTTAGGTTTAGGTTTATTTTTTAGTTTAGTTTTATTTTTTATTTTCATTTAAGTTTATTTTTATTTTTATTTCCTTTAGTTTATTGATTTTAGGTTTACTTATTTTAGTTTATTTTTTAGGTGTAGGTTTAGGTTTAGGTTTAGTTTTTAGTTTAATTATATTTTTATTTTATTTTTTATGTTTAGGTTTTAGTTTTTATTTTTAGGTTTAGGTTTAGGTTTTATTTTATTTTTTTAGGTTTAGGTCTTAAATTTTTATTTTAGGTTTATTTCTAGGTATTATTTTTTAGTTTAGGTTTATGTTTATCTTTAGTTTATTTTATATTAATTAGTTTAAGTTTAGGTTTATGTTTAGTTTATTTTTGGTTTAGATTTTATTTATTTTAATTTATTTTATTTTAGTTTAGGTTTAGGTTTATGTTTTAGGGTTTAGGGTTTAGGGTTTAGGTTTTGTGTTTAGGCTTTAGGGTTGAGGGTTAGGATTTGCTTAGGGTTACATTCTAGTTTAGGGTTTAGTGTTTAGGCTTTAGGGTTTAGGGTTTTTAGGATTTTGGGTTTATGGTTTAGGGATAGTTTAGGGTTTAGGGTTAGGGATACTACTTAGGGTTTACAATTTTGTTTTTTATTTTAGATTATTTTTTTAGGTTTAGGTTTAGGTTTATGTTTATTTTTTAGTTTAGTTTTTTTTTTTTACATTTACGTGTTATTTTTTATTTTTAAGTTTAGGTTTTTATTTATTTTTTTAGGTTTAGGTTTTAATTTTAGGTTTTTTTATTTTAGATTTAAGTTTATTTTTAGTTTATTTTATTTCATTTAGTTTAGGTTTTGGTTTAGGTTTAGTTTATTTTAGGATTAGTTTAGGTTTTATTTATTTTTGGGTTTAGGTTTTATTTTTTATTTTAGTTTAGTTTTAGGTTTATTTTATTTTATTTATTTTATTTTTATATTATGTTTAGGTTTTTTTAGTTTATGGTTTAGGTTTTATTTTTTATTTATTTTTATGTATTATTTTTAGGTTTAGGTTTTTATTTAGGTTTTTATTTTATTTGCATTTTAGTTTATTTTATTTTATTTAGGTTTTTTTCTTAGGTTGAGTATTTTTTTAGTATAGTTTAGGTTTATTTTATTTTATTTTAGTTTATTTTTATTATTTTATTTTTATTTAGGTTTAGGTTTTAGTTTAGGTTTTTATTTTATTTTATTCTTTTATTATATTTAGTTCTAGGTGTTATTATGTATTTTATTTTTAGTTTTTATTTAGTTTAGGTTTAAGTTTTTAGGTTTTTAGGGTTTAGGATTTAGGGTTTAGGGTTTAGGGTTTTAGGGTTTATGGTTTAGGGTTTGGGTTTTAGGTTTAGGGTTTATTGTTTAGTATTTAGGCTTTAAGGTTTAAGGTTTTTATGGTTTAAGGTTAATGGTTTAGGGTTAGCTTAGGGTTTTGGGTTTTTAGTTTTATTTATTTTAGTTTAGTTTATTTTAGTTTAGGTTTAGGTCAATTTTATTTTGTTTATTTTATGTTAAAACTTTTTTGTAGTTAAGGGTTAAAGTTTTATTTTTATTTATTTTAGGTTTTATTTTTTAAAATTATTTTTTTTGGTTTAGGTTTATTTAGTTTTATTTTACTTTATTTTAGGTTTATTTTATTTTATTTTACATTTGAGTTTTATTTAGGTTTATTTTTTAGGTTTATCTTATTTTTTTGTTTAGTTTATGTTATTATTTATTTTATTTTGGTTTAATATATATTTATTTTATTTTATTTTATTTTTAAGTTTAGGTAGAGGTTTAGGTTTAAGTTTTTGTTAGGTTTTTATTTTATTTTTCTTTATATTATTTATGTTTAGGTTTTTTATTTATTTTATTTTTTGGTTTTATTTATTTTAGGTTTAGGTTTTAGGGTTTAGGGCTTAGGGTTTAGGGTTTAGGGTTGGTGTTTAGGGTTTAGGGTTTAAGGTTGTAGGGTTGTAGGGTTTAGGGTTTAGGTCATAGGGTTTAAGGTTTAGGGATTTTGGGTTTAGGGTTTAGGGTTTAGGATTTAGGGTTTTAGAGTTTAGTGCTTGGGGTTTAGGGTTTAGGTTTTATGGTTAGTTTTAGGGTTTAGGGTTTAGGGCTTTTTTGGTTTGGGTTTTAGTTTTTAGGGTTTAGGGTTAACAATTGTACCTTTAGGGTTTAGGGTTTAGGATTTAGTTTTTAGGGTTTAGGATCTAGTGTTTAGGATTTTTTAAAATTAAGTATATCGATAGGTTTAGGTTTATTTAATTTATTTTTATTTATTTTTTGTTTATTTTATTTTTTATTTTAATTTAGTTTAGTTTATTTATTTTAAGTTTTTTTTTAGGTTTTATATTTTAGTTTATTTTTTTAAGTTTATGTTTAGGTTTAGATTTAGTTTTTAGTTGAGTTTTTTTTTACATTTAGGTTTTATTTTTTTTAGGTTTAGGTTTAGGTTTTTATTTTATTTTCTTAGGTTTTTATTTTAAGTTTATTTTTAGGTTGTATTCTTTTGGTTTATGTTTAATTTTATTTTTAGTTTATTTTATTTCATGATATTTAGGTTTAGGTTTAGGTTTAGGTTTTATTTATTTTTGTTTAGTTTATTTTAGTTTAGGTTTAGGTTTATTTTATTTTATTTATTTTATTTTTATTTTTTGTTTTGGTTTTTTTTAGTTTAGGATTTAGGTTTTATTTTTTATTTAATTTTAGGTTTTATTGTTAGGTTTATTTTTTATGTTTAAAATTTTATTTAGTATTTATTTTATTTTATTCTAAGTTTAATTTATCATTATTTTATCTTTAGTTTATATTTTATTTAGGATTTTATTTTTTTAGTTTAGTATTTGTTTTTATTTATTTTATTTTAGTTTATTTTATTCTATTTATAGGTTTTGGTTTATGTTTTAGTTTAGGTTTTATTTTTATTTTATTTAGGTTTAGGTTTTATTATACATTTTATTTTTAGGTTTTATTTAGTTTAGATTTAGGTTTAGGTTTCTAGGTTTTTAGAGTTTAGGGTTTAGGTTTTAGGGTTTAGGTTTTTAGGGTTTATGGTTTTAGGGTTTATGATTTAAGGTTAGGGTTTAGGGTGTCGCATTTAGTCTATAGGGTTTAGGCGGCGGACGAGAAGGAGCATCCACCGCCGCTACATAAGCGCTGAGTTGGTTAAGTTTTAAGTAGCCATTCTCGCGACTCCACGTGGAAAGCACACTGTGTTAGAGTGTCATGTGGAAAGTGCACCGCGTCACCGCGCCATGTAGTTCCAATAATATTAGGTTTTAATTAGGCTTAATTAATCATTTTTAATGGTTGAAACTTCTAAAAATCATAAAAAAATCATAGAGAAATAAAATAATGCAAATAAATACTCATTTTAAAAGTATTTCAGAGGAGAATTAATTAAAAATTATCTTAACTAATTTTGAATAGTAATTAAGGTTTAATTACAAAATTAATTAGTTTAATAACTTTTTAATTACTTGAGCAATTAATCTTAAATTTTGGGGGTTAATTTAATAAGATGACCTCTGCCTCCCATGATTTTCTTGGGATTTATTGCTCACTTAATTAAGAAAATTGACTAATTAAACCTTAACTATTTTAAGTTAATTAATGATTAATTAATCCCATGAATAGTAATAAATTAGTTAATTAAGTTTATTAATCATTTTCAACGTAGTGAACTAAGGAATAGGGTTAGGACCCTTTCCTAAGTTTATTTCACCCTTTTTTAAATTAAAATTATTTAATATTTAACTAATTAATTAAATTACTTAATCAAATTGAAATCATAATCACATCAAACCTTAATTAACTAATCATGGGGTAGATCTTTAGGTGTTTAATAACCTAAAGGAGTTTAATGAAATTATGGTTAGTCCATATGTGTGGGATAACCATAAGAGTAATTAATTAAGACTCTTAATCTAATTTACTATTAATCATGAGCTAATTGCATTAGGCCACTATTATTTCCTAGGATCAATGCATGTTTATTTCTCATGGAAATCATGTTGGCTCATAATTATTTAGTTAATTACTTTAAGGTGACATTGGTAAGGGTAATTAATTCATCTAATTAAGGGTTCAACTTAATTAACCCATAAAATCAACTTAATTACATTTGCTTAAATTAAATTAAATCACTAATGGATTGGTTTAAAACAACAAGTGATGATTTCTCTTGTCCTCTTTAAATCAAATCAAATCCAAAACTTAATTAATAAAAAACTTTGGTTTGCTTCAAATAATCTTATTTGATTTGATTATCCTTAAGAACTAGTTTGGTTGAATGAATCACATGCTTATATTTGAATGTCTTCTTCACAATCTAGTTAAATTTAGTATGTCATTTCATTTCATGCATCCATCTTTTGAAAATCAGGTAAAATAAAATGGATTTTCTTTATGTAAGCTTGCATGGGTTGATTTAATTTTATATATGTGTGGCTATTATCACTATTAAATCTAAATGTATTTTTTAAAAGCTTATAAATGAATAATAATATGTGTCATGATGCTAGTTATAAATACATAAGAAATGCATGTGCTTATAGCTTATGTGTATGAATGTTGAGTTCTCTTTCCTTTATTCATGTATTGATTTATATAAGATTGAAAGGTAATGAGTATATAGTCTGGACATCTCCGGAACATAAGGCTTTAGCTAGCCCAAAGGATGTCATTTGATTACCTCACTTTCCTGGTTTGTTACTTGGTTGATGAAATCGAAAAGAAGAAATTGTGAATCTGAAATTTGTTCATTGTTTAAAAAAAAACCAAAAACCCTAAACCCTACTAAACCTCAACCCAAAAAACCTAAAACCTTAAACCATAAACCTTAAACCTTAACAACCCTAAACCTTAAACCCTAAACCCCAAACCCTAAATGCTAAACCCTAAACCCTAAAAACCTAAAAACCTAAACCTAAACTAAATAAATCCTAAAAATAAAATAAATAAAAAAGTCTAAACCTAAAAATAATAAAAAATAAAATAAAATAAAAAACTAAACAAAAACATAAACCTAAACCTAAACCAAACCTAAAATTAAATAAAATAAAATAAAATAAATTAAAATAAAATAAAAATAAAACTAAATTAAAAAATAAAATAAAATAAAAAAATAAAAAACCTAAATAAAATAAAAACAAACGTAAAATAAAATAAAATAAACTTAAAATAAAATATAAAATAAAATAAAACCTAAACCAAAAAAATAAACCTAATAATAAAACCTAAAATAAATAAAAAATAAAACCTAAACCTAAACCTAAAATAAAACAAAACAAAATATTCATAAACCTAAACTAAAATAAACTAAACTATAAATAAATAAAACCTAAACCTAAACCTAAAATAAACTAAACCTTAAACTAAACAAAATAAAATAAACTAAAAATAAACTTAAACCTAAAAAAAATAAACCTAAAATAAAAACATAAAACCTAAACCTAAAAAAATAAAATAAAAACCTAATTCTAAAATAAAAAATAAAAAACATTAAATAAAATAAAATAAAACTAAACTAAAAAATAAACATGAAACCATAAAAATAAACTAAAATAAAAAACCTAAACTAAATAAAAATACAAATTAAACCTAAATAAAAATGGAAAATAAAATAAACTAAAATAAATGAAAAATAAACTAAATGAACTTAGACCTACCGATTTACTTAATTTTTTTTTTTAAAAATTCTAGACCCTAAAGCAACAACCCTAAACCGAAAACCCAAAAGCCTAAATCCTAAACCCTAAAATACCCTACGTTAAACCCTAAACTAAACTGCAAACCCAAGAACCTGAGCCCTAAACCCAACTAAACTCTAAACTAACCCTAAACAAACAAACCTAAACTCCCTAAACTAACCAAACCCTAAACTCACTAACTTTAAACCCTTAACCCTAAACCTCCAAACCCAAATCCCCACAAACAGGCCCTGTCTAAGACTTACCCTAAACCCTAAACCTAAACAATCCCCCAGGCCTAAACCTGAAACTTAAAACCTAAACCTAAACTAAATAAACCCAATAAAATAAAGAAATAAACCTAAACCTAAATAAAAGAAATCAAAATAAAATAAAATAAACTAAAACCTAAATCTAAACCTAAATAAAATAAACTAAAATATAAAATAAAACCTAAACTAAACTAAATAAATAAATAAACATAAGATAAAAATAAAATAAAACTAAATGAAAATAGAAAATATACCAAAATAAAATAAAACTAAATAAAACCTAAACCTAAAATAAAATAAAATAAAATAAACTTAAGCCTAATTAAAATAAACTAACCTAAAAATAAATAAAACCTAAACCTAAACAAAATAAAATAAAATAAACTGAAAATAAAATTGAACCTAAACTAAAAAATAAAACCCAAAAATAAGCCTAAAAGAAAACCTAAAACCTAAACCCTAAAAATAAAATTAAAACCTAAACTTAAAAATAAAAAATAAAACATATACCTAAAACTTAAAATACAAATAAAATTCAACTAAAAAATAAACTTAAACCTAAACCTAAAAAATAAACTAAAATTAAAAAACCTAAACTAAAATAAATATACTAAACCAAACAAAAAATAAACATAAATAAAAATAAAAAATAAACTAAATAAACCTAAACCTACCCATTTACTTAATTTTATAAAAAAACCATAAACCTTAAATCCTAAACCTAAACCCTAAACCCTAAACCCTAAAACTTAAAAAACTTTAAGCCCTAAACCCTAAACCCTAACCCTAAAACTCTAAACCTTAAAAGCATAAACACTAAAACCCTAAACCTTAATCCTTAAAAACTTAAAAACCTAAACCTAAACTAAATAAAACCAAAATATAAAATAAACCAAAACCAAAATTAAATAAAATAAAATAAAATAAAACATAAACTAAACCTAAACTTAAACCTAAAAAGAAAATAAAATAAAAAATAAAAACAAAACTAAAATAAACTAAATAAAAATCTTAACTAAACTAAAAAATAATAAACCTAAAGAAAATATAAACTAAACCTAAAATAAAAATAAAATAAACCTAACATAAATTAAAATAAAAAACTAAAAAAACTTAAACAAAATAATAAACCTAAAAATAATACCTAAAAATAAATAAAAAATAAAACCAAAATTCTAAACTAAAAAAAATTAAACCTAAAAATAAAAAAAAAAAAAACCAAACCTAAATTTAAAATAAACTAAACTAAAATAAATAACCTAATCCTAAACCTAAACAAACCTAAACCTAAAATAAAATAAAATTAACCTAAACCTAAACTAAAGAAAAAACTAAACCAAAAATAAAAATAAAATAAACCAAAAATAAAATAAAATAAAAAACTAAATCAAATTTTAAACAAAATAATAAACCTAAAAATAATACCTAAAAATATATAAAAAATAAAACCAAAATCATAAACTAAAAAAAAACTAAGCCTAAATAAAAAAAATTAACCAATACCTAAACTTAAATAAACTAAACTAAAATAAATAAAACCTAATCCTAAAGCTAAACACAAACCTAAACTAAAGAAAATAAAATAAACTAAAAATAAAACTAAACCTAAACTAAAAAAGAAACCTAAAAATAGACCTAAAATAAAAATCTAAACCTAAAAAAATAAAACAAAAACCTAAACCTAAAAAATAAACCTAATAATTAAACCTAAAAATAAATAATAAATAAAACCTAAACCCTAAACCAAAAAAACCCAAATATAAAATAAACAAAATTAAATATTCGTAAACCTAAACTAAAATAAACTAAACTAAAAATAAATAAAACTTAAACCAAAACCTAAACCTAAAATAAACTAAACCTAAACCCTAAACTAAACAAAACAAAATAAATTAAAAAACGTGAAACTAAATTAAAAAAAATTTAAAATAAACCTAAAATATAAACTAAACCTAAACCTAAAAATAAAATAAAACCTAAACCTAAAACTAAAAATAAAATAAACCTAAACATTAAATAAAATAAAATAAACTTAAACGTAAACCTAAACTTATGCCATAAAATAAACTAAAATAAAACCTAAACTAAATAAAAAAATAAATTAAACCAAAATAAAAATTAAAATTAAAAAAAAATAAAATAAATAAAAAATAAACTAAATAAACTTAAACCTACTAATTTAATTATTTCTTTTTAAAAAATCTTAAGCTTTAAAACTAACCCTAAACCTACAACCCTAAACCCTAAACCCTAAAGCCAAAATCCTAAACCCTAAAAAAAACTTCCCTAAACCCTAAACCATAAACCCTAGAACATAATCCCTAACCCTAACTTGAATCCTAAACCCTAAACCCTAAACCATAAACTCTAACAGTTGAAACCCAAACTAACCTCCCAAACCCTATTCTTAAATCTTAACCCCACAAACTTTCCTAAACCCTAAACCCTAAACCTAAACCCTAAACCCTAAACCCTTAAACTCTAAACCATAAACCTTAAACCCTAAATCCTAAACCATAAAGCCTAAAAACCTAAAAACTAAACCTAAACTAAATAAACCCAAAAATTAAATAAAGAAATAAACCTAAAGCTAAATAAAATAAAATAAAAACCTAAACTAAAACCTAAGCCTAACCTTAAAATAATAAAATAAACTAATAAAAATAAAATAAAATAGATTAAATAAAAATTGAAACTAAACTAAAAAATAAAATAAACCTAAGAGAAAAAAACCTAAATAAAATAAAAACTAAATGAAAATAAAATAAAATATACCTAAAATCAAAGAAAAACTAAATAAAAACCTAAACCTAAAATAAAAATAAAATAGAAAAAACTTAAGCCTAAACTAAAATAAACTAAACTAAAATAAATAAAATCTAAATCTAAACCTAAATAAATAAATAAATAATAAAATAAAACCTAAATTACAAAATAAAACCTAAAAATAAACCTAAAATAAAACCTAGAACCTAAACCTAAAAAATTAAAATTAATACCTATACCTAAAAATAAGAAATAAAACATATACCTAAAAATTAAAATATAAATAAAACTCAACTAAAAAATAAACTTAAACCTAAACCTAAACCTTAAAAATAAACTAAAAAAACACTAAACTAAAATAAATAAACTGAACTAAATAAAAAAATAAACCCAAAAAAATAAAAAATAAAATAAACTAAATAAACCTAAGCCTGCCATTTGATTTAAAAAAAAACCATAAACAAAACCTACCTAAACCCTAAACCCTAAACCTGAGCCTACACCCCAAACCTAAACCCTAAACCCTAACCCTAAACTATAAACATTAAAAATGTAAACCCTAAAACCCTTAACCCTAAACACTAAAAACCTAAAAACATAAACCTAAACTAAATAAAACCTAAAAATAAAATAAATAAACCAAAATTAAACAAAAAAAATAAAATAAAATAAAAATAGAAACTAAAACCTAAACTTAAACCTAAACCTAAACCTAAACCTATACCTAAAAAGAAAATAAAATAAAAAAATGAAAACTAAACTAAAATAAAATAAATAAAAACCTAAACTAAAATAAAATAAAACCTAAATAATAATACCTAAACCTAAAATAAAAATAAAATTAAATAAAAATTAAATAAAACTCAAACAAAATAATAACCCTAAAATAATACCTAAAATAAATAAAAAATAAAATCAAGTCCTAAACTAAAAAAACTATTCTAAAATAAAAAAATTAAACCAAAACCTAAACTTAAATAAACTAAACTAAAAGATAAACTAAATAAATAAAACCTAAACCTAAACATAAACCTAAACTAAAGAAAAAATAAACTAATAAATAAACCTAAACCTAAACTAAAAAGAAAACCTAAAAATAGACCTAAAATAAAAAGCTAAAACCTAAACCTAAAAAAAATAAAATAAAAACCTAAACCTAAAGAATAAATCTAATAATAAAACCTAAAAATAAAAAAAATAAAAAAAACTAAACCCTAAACCTAAAATAAACAAAAGAAAATATTCATAAACCTAAACTAAAAGAAACTAAACTAAAAATAAATAACCTAAACCTAAACCTAAAATAAACTAAACCTAAACCATAAACAAAGAAAAACAAAATAAACTAAAAATAAACCCAAATTAAAACTTAAAAATAAACCTAAAGTGAAAACCTAAAAAAATAAAATAAAAACCTAAACCTAAAATTAAAAAAAAAAAAAAACTAAACATTAAATAAAATAAAAATAAAACTAAACTAAAAAAGAAACATAAACCTAATCTTAAAACATAAAAATAAACTAAAATAAAAAACCTAAACTAAGTAAAAATACAAATTAAACATAAATTAAAATGAAAAAAACAAACTAAAATAAATAAAAAATAAACTAAATAAACTTAAACCCTCTGGGTTACATTTTTTTTAAAAAAACCCTAAAACCCTAAAACCACACCTAAACCCAGGCCCTAAAGGCTTAAACCCTAAACCTCTAACCTAAACCCTAAACCCTAAACCCTAAACCCTAAACCTGGGACTAAACCTAAACCCCCCACCCTAAACCATAAATCCTAAACCCTAAACTAAACCTCAAATCCTAAACCATAAAATAACCTCACCCTGGGGACACCAAACACACCCTAAAACTTTAAACACATTAAACACTAAAGCAACACTACCACCATAAACCCACCTAAACCCTAATCCCAAAACCCTAAACCCTAAACTAGAAACCCTAAAAACCGAAAAACATAAACCTAAACAAAATAAACTTAAAAAATTAAAATAAAGAAATAAACCTCAACCTAAAGAAAATAAAATAAAAACCTAAACTAAAACCTAAATCTAAACCTAAAAAAAAGATAAACTAATAAAAATAAACTAAAATAGAATAAATAAAAACCTAAACTAAACTAAAAAGTAAAAAAAAAAAAAGAAAACTAAAAAAAATAAATAAAAAAAATAAATAAAAAATAAAATAAAAAATACCTAAAATAAAATAAAACTAAATAAAAACCTAAACTTAAAATAAAAATAAAATAAATAAAGTAATATAAACTTATGCTTATACTAAAATAAACTAAACTAAAAGAAATAAAACTTAAACCAAAACATAAACTAAATAAAATAAAATAAAATGAAAATAAAATTAAACCAAAACTTAAAAATCTAACCTAAAATAACTCTAATATAAAATGTAAACCTAAACCTAAAAAAATAAAATTATAAATTAAAACTAAAAATAAAACATACCTTAAAATTAAAATATAAATATAACTCAACTAAAAAATAAACTTAAACCTAAACTTAAACCTTAAAATAAACTAAATAAAAAAACCTAAATTAAAATAAATAAACTAAACTAATTAAAAATAGAAACCTAAATAAAAATAAAAAATAAAATAAACTAAACTAAATAAAAAATATACAAAATAAACTTAAACCTACCCGTTTACTTAATTTTAAAAAAAATCATAAACCATAAATCCTAAACATAAACCATAAACCCTAAACCCTAAACCTACAACCCTAAACCCTAAACCCTAAAGCCTAAAAAACCTTAAGCCCTAAACCCTCAACCCTAACCCTAAACTCCTAACCCTAAAAGCATAAACCCTAAAACCTAAAAACCTAAAAACCTAAACCTAAATTAAATAAAAGCTAACAATAAAATAAATAAAAAACCATAACCAAAATTAAATAAAAAATAAAATAAAATAAAAATATTAACTAAAACCTAAATTTAAACCTAAAAAAAAATAAAATTAAAAATAAAGACTAAACTAAAATAAAATAAAGAAAAACCTAAACTAAATTAAAAATAAAAAACCTAAATAAAATAAAAGCTGAACCTAAAATAAAAATAAAATAAACCTCAAATAAAAATAAATTAAAAACTAAATAAACAGCTAAACATAACAATAAACCTAAAAATAAATAAAAATAAAACTGAAATCTTAAAAAAATAAACTAAGCCTAAAATAAATAAATAAAATAAACCAAAACCTAAACTTAAATAAACTAAACTAAAATAAATAAAACCTAAACCTAATCCTAAGCATAAACCTAAACTAAAGAAAATAAAATTTATTGAATGTAAACCTAAACCTAAACTAAAAAAGAAAACCTAAAAATAGTCTAAAATTAAAAATCTAAAACCTAAACCTAAAAAAATAAAATAAAAACTTAAACCTATACCTAAAAATAAAAAATAAATAAAATAAAAATAAAACTAAACTAAAAAATAAACTTAAACCTAAACCTAAAAAATAAATTAACATAAAAAACCTAAACTAAGATAAATAAACCTAAAATAAATAAACTAAACTAAATAAAAAATAAACCTAAATTAAAATAAAAAATAAAATAAAGTAAAATAAATATAAAATAAACTAAATAAACCTAAACCTACCAGTTTATTTAATTTAAAAAATAATAAAAAATTAAAAAATAAACCCAATCCTTAAACCATAAACACAAAACCCTAAAACCCAAAACCCAAAACCCTAAACCCTAAACTCGAAGCCTTAAACCCTAAACCCTATACCGCAAAACCCTAAACCCTAAATGCTAAACCCTAAAACCTATAACACTAAACCCTAATCCCTAAACCCCAAACCCTAAACCCTAACCCCTAAACCATAAACTATAAACCCTAAACCCTAAACCCTAAAAACCTAAAAACTTAAACCTTATCTAAATAAAACTTAAAAATAAAATAAAAAAAAACCTAAACCTAAATAAAATAAAAAACAAAACTATAACTTAAACATAAACCTAAACCTAAAAGCAAAAATAAAATAAAATAAAAAATAAAAGCTAAAATAAAATAAAGTAAAAAATCTAAACTAAATTAAAAAATAAAATAAACCTTAAAATAAAAAACCTAAATAAAATAAAAACTAAATGTAAAATAAAAATTAAATAAACCTAAAATAAAATAAAATAAAAATTGAATAAAATCATAAACCTAAAAAATAAACCTAAAAATAAAACCTAAGAAAACCCTAAACCATAAACTTTAAAAAAAATTAATCCTAACATAAACTAAACATCTACCTTAAACTAAATAAAATAAAATAAACTAAAAATAGACCTAAACATAAACTAAAAGCTAAAACCTAAAAATAAATCTAAAATAAAATCCTAAGGCCAAAACATAAAAAAATAAAATAAAAACCCAAGCCTAAACAAAAAAATAAAAAATAAAACCTAAACCTAAAAAATAAATAAAAATAAAACTAAACTAAAAAATAATAATAAACCAAAACCTAAACCAAAAAATACATTAAACCCTAAACCTTAAACTCTAAACCTAAATCCTAAACCAAAAAACTTAAACTAAAATAAATAAACCTAAAATAAAAAAACTCAACTAATTAAAAATAAAAATAAAATAAAATGAACTTAACTAAAAAAATAAACTAAATAAACCTAAACTACTAGTTTACCTAATTTTTTTTTTAAATAAAACCCTAAACCCTAAACCATAAACCCTAAAACTAACCCTAAAACATAAACCCTAAATCCTAAAAAATACTAAACCCTAAACCCTAAACCATAAACACTAAACAAACCCTAAACCCTAACCTAAAACTTTAAAACCCTAAACCTCAAACCCTAAACCCTAAACCCTAAAAACCTAAACCTAAACTAAATGAAACCTAAAAATAAAATAAATAAATAAACATAAACCTAAATAAAATAAATAAATAAAATAAAATAAAACCTAAACTAAAACCTAAACCTAAACCTAAATATAAAATAAAATAAACTTTTAAAAATAAACTAAAATAAAATAAATAATAACCTAAAATAAATTAAAATTAAAATAAACCTAAGAATAAATAAACCAGGTAAAATAAAAAAATAAACTAAAAACAAAAATAAAATAAACTTAAAATAAAATAAAATAAAAACTACATAAAAACTAAATAAAAACCTAAACCTAAAAAATAAACCTTAAAATAAATAAAACCTAAACATTAAAAATAAATGTAAAAATAAAACCTAAAAATAAATTAAAAATAAAACTTAAACCCTAAACTAAAAAATATAAACATAAAATAAAAATAAAATAAACCTAAACATAAACTAAAATAAAGTAAACTAAAATAAATAAAACCTAAACCTGAACATATAATAAAATAAACATAAACCTAAACCTAAACTAAATAAAATAAAATAAACTAAAAATAAACATAAAGTTAAACTAAAAAATAAAACCTAAAAATAAACTTAAAATAAAAAAACCTAAAACCTAAACTTAGAAAATAAAAATAAAAACCTAAACGTAAAACTAAAAATAAAAAATAAAATTAAAACCTAAAAAAAAAATTTAAAATAAAAAATACTAGAAAAAAACCTAAACCCAAACCTAAACGTAAAAAAATAAACTAAAATAAAAAACCTAAACTAAAATAATTAAATCAAAAATAAATAAACTAAACTAAATAAAAATAATTATAAACCTCAATAATAATAATAAATAAAATAAACTAAAATAAATAAAAATAAACTAAACTAAATAAAATAAAAAGCTAAACTAAACTAAAATAATATAAAATAAAAAAAATTAAAAACTAAACTAAAATAAAAAGAATAATAACCTAAACTAAACTAAAAAATAAAATAAACCTAAAAAGAAATAAAACCTATATGTAAAATAAAAATAAACACAACCTAAATTATATTAAAATAAAAACTAAATAAAACCTAAACCTAAAAAATAAACTTAAAATTAAAACCTCAAAATAAATAAAAAATAAATCCTAAACCCTAAACTTAAAAAAAAAAAAAAAACCTAAAATAAATAAAATAAAATCAACCTAAACCTAAACTAAAATAAAACTAAACTAAAATAAATAAAACCTAAACCTAAACCTGAAATAAACTAAACTTAAACCCTAAACTAAATAAAATAAAACTAAACTAAAATTTAACTAAAACCTAAACTAAACAATAAAACCTAAAAATAAACCCAAAACCTAAACCTAAAAAAAATAAAATAAAAACCTAAACCGAAACCTAAAAATAAAAATAAAACTTAAAACTAAAAAATAAATTTAAAATAAAACTAATCTAAAAAATCAATATAAAGCTAAACCTAAAACTAAAAAATAAACTATAATAAAATACCAAAACTTAAATAAATAAACATAAAATAAATAAAGTAAAATAAATAAAAATAAAAAATAAACCTAAAAAAAATATAAAATAAACTAAATAACCTAAACCTACCAGTTTTCTTAATTTAAAAAAAATAACTCATTAACCCTAAACCTATAACCCTAAACACTAAATTCTAAACCAGACCATAAAACACCTAAACCTACAACCTGAAACCCTAAACCCTAAACTCTAAACACTAAAAAATCGTAAACCCTAAACCCTCCTAACCCTGACCCTAAACCTTAAACCTCTCAACTCTCCAGCCTAAACCACTAACCCTGACCAAAATAATAAACCCTAAACTCTAAAACCTTAAATCTTAAACTCTAAACTCACACTAAACACTAAACCTAAACCACTGAAACCCTAAACCTACCTGAGCTGTTTGCATAAAGCCTAAACCCTCTCTAAACCCTAAATACTAAAATCCCTAAAGCCTAAAGCATAAATAGAAAAATCTAAAACTTAAACCCTAAACCTTAAATCCTAATATTAAACCCTAAAACCCTAAAACTCTAAACTTTAAACCTTAAAGCCTAAAGCCTAAAGCTTAAACCCTAAACCCAAACTCTAAAAACCTAAAAATCTAAAAACCTAAATTAAAATTAAATAAAACCTAAAACTAAAATAAATAAAAAACCTAAAGCTAAATAAAATAAAAAAATGAAATAAAACCTAAAATAATGAAATAAAATCTAAACCTAAACCTAAAGACCTAGAAATAAAATAAAATAAAATAAATAAAAACCTAAACTAAACTAAAAAATAAAATAAACCAAAGAATAGAAAACCTAAATAAAATAAAATAAACTAGAAATAAACCTAAACCTAAATTAAAAAAATAAAACCTAAAAATATACTTAAAATAAAACTTAAAACCTAAACTTAAAAAAATAAAAGAAAAACCTAAACCTAAACTAAAAATAAAGAAAAAACCTAAACCTAAAAAATAAAATAAAAATAAAACTAAAATAAAAAATAAATAAAAACCTAAACATAAACGTAAAAAATAAACTAAAATAAATAAACATTAAATAAATAAACTAAACTAAGAAAACCTAAATAAAAATAAAAAATAAAAAATACTAAAATAAATAAAAAATAAACTAAATAAACTAAATAAATTTAAACCTACCAGTTTATTTAAGTTTTTAAAATAAAACCTAAACCCTAAACCCTAAACATAAACCCTAATTCATAAACCAACACTAAACCAGCTAACTCTAAACTCCTAAACTCCCTAACCACACCCTCTCTAAACCCTAAACTAACTAAACCTAAACCACTGACCCTAACCACCCTAAACCCTGACCACTAAACCATAAAAATCCTAAACCCTAATCAATTAAACTCCCTAAACCTAAACCATAAACCCTAACCCTAAACTCTCTAACCTAACCTAACACTAAAACCCTAAATCCTTATAAACCCTAAACCCTAAACTAACCCTAAACCTCAATAAACCCCAATCCTTAAACTGACTAACCCTAATGCTAAACCCTAAAGAATAAACCTTAAACTTAAGCTAAAATAAACTAAACTAAAATAAATAAAACATAAACCTAAACCTAAACTAAATAAAATAAAATAAACTAAAAGTAAACCTAAATCTAAATTCAAAAATAAAACCCAAAAATAAACCTAAAATAAAAACCTAAGACCTAAACCTAAAAAAATAAAATAAAAACCTAAACCAATTCCTAAAAATTAAACTAATATAAAAATCCTAAACTAAAATAAATAAACCTAAAAAAATAAACTAAACTAAATAAAAATAAAAAATAAACCTAAATAAAATTTAAAAATTATATAAACAAAAAAAAATAAAAAATAAGCTAAATACACTAAATAAACTTAAACCTACCCGTTCACTTAATTTAAAAAATAAAATAAATTAAATTAAAAACTAAATTAAAACCTAAACATAAAAAATAAACCAAAAAATAAATAAAAAAATAATCTTAAACCCTAAACTAAAGACATAAACCTAAACCTAAACTAAAATAAACTAAACTAAAGTAAATAAAACCAAAAGCTAAGCTTAAAATAAACTAAACTTAAACCTTAAACTAAATAAAATAAAATAAACAAAAAATAAACCTAAACATAAACTAAAAACTAAAACCTAAAAATAAACTTATAATAAAAACCTAAAACCTAAACCTAAAAAAATAAAATAAAAACTTGAACCTAAACTTAAAAATAAAAAATAAAACTTAAACATAAAACATAAAATAAAATAAAAACTAAACAAAAAAATAAACATAAACCTAAACCTAAACCTAAAAAATAAAATAAAATAAATAAACCTAAAATAAATAAACTAAACTAAATAAAAAATAAACCTAAATAAATAAATAAAATAAAATAAACTAAAATAAATAATAAATAAACTAAATAAACTAAATAAACTAAATATACCTAAACATACCAGTTTACTTAATTTAAAAAAAACCTTAAACCCTAAACCCTAAAACCATAATCCCTAAGCCCTCTAATACCCTAAAACCTTAAACCCTAAACCCTAAACCGTAAACCCTAAACCATAAACTCTAAAATCCTAAACCTAAACTAAATAAAACCTAAAAATGAAATAAATAAATAAAAATAAAACTAAATAAAATAAAAATCTAAACAAAAACCCAAACCTAAACCTAAAATAAAATAAAAAAACTTAAAAGAATTAAAATAAAATAAACAAAAACCTAAACTAAACTAAAAATAAAATAAACCTAAGAATAAATAACCTAAATAAAATAAAAACAAAATGTAAAATAAAAGTAAAATAAACTTAAAATAAAACTAAAATAAAATAAAATAAAACTAAATAAACACCTAAAGCGAAAATAAAACTAAAATTAAACCTAAAAATAAATAAAAATTATAACTTAAACCCTAAACTAAAAACACCTAAACTTAAAATAAAAATAAAATAAACAAACTAAAATAAACTAAAACCTACGCTAAAATAAACTAAACCAAAATAAATAAAACCTAAACCTAAACATAAAATAAACTAAACCTAAATTGAAACCTAAACAAAATAAAAAAAACTAAAAATAAACCTAAACCTAAACCTAAACTAAAAATTAAAACCTAAAAATAAACCTAAAATAAAATCCAAAAACCTAACCCTAAAAAATAAAATAAAAACTTAAACCTAAAAATAAAAAAATAAAGCCTAAACCTAAAAAATAAAATAAAAATAAAACTGTAATAAAAAACCTAAACTAAAATAAATAAACTAAATAAAATAACTAGAATAAATAAAAAAGAAACTTAATAAATTAAATAAACCTAAACATACTAGTTTAATTAATTTAAAAAAAATAAAAATTCTTAACCTTATGCTTACCATAAACCCTAAACCTTAAAGCCTAAACCTTAAACCCTAAACCCTAAACCCTAAAAGCCCTAAACCCTAAAGCCTAAACACTAAACCCTAAACCACCCTAAAACCCTAAACCCTAAAACCCTAAACACTAAGTCCTAAACCCTAAACCATAAACCCTAAAAGGTAAAAACCTATAAACCTAAACCTAACCTAAATAAAACCTAAAAATAAAATAATTAAAATAAACCTAAACCAAAATAAAATAAAATAAAATAAAACTATAACATAAACCTAAACCTAAACCTAAAAATAAAATAAAAAATAAAAATTAAACTAAATTAAAATAAATAAAAACCTATACTAAATTAAAAAAATAAAAAACCTAAATTAAATAAAAACTAAACATAAAATAAAAATAAATAAACCTAAAACAAAATAAAATAAAAACTAAATAAAAACTTAAACCTAAATAATAAACCTAAAAATAAAACCTAAAATTATCTAAAAAATAAAACTTAATCCCTAAACTAAAAAAAAACCCTAAACCTAAACTAAAATAAACTAAATTAAAATAAATAAAGCCTAAAAATAAACCTAAACTAAATAAAATAAAAGGGCTAAAAATAAACCTAAACTTAAACTAAAAAATAAAATCTAAAAATAAACCTAAATCAAAAACCCAAAACCTAAACCTAAAATAAAATAAAATAAAAACATAAAGTTAAACCTAAAAGTAAAAAATAAAATTGAAACCTAAAAAATAAAATTAAACTAAAAGTAAACTAAAAAATAAACATAAATAAAAAAACTAAAATAAAAACCTAAATAAACCTAAAATAAATAAACTAAACTAAATAAAAATAAAAATAAACCTAAATAAAAATCAAAGATAAAATAAAATAAAATAAATAAATTAATAAACTAAATAAACATAAACCTACCATTTTACTTAAACCTAAACCCTAAAATAATCGTAACCTAAATTATAAACCCTACATCTAACCCTAAACCCTAAACCTGCAACCCTAAATCCTAAACCCTAAACCATAAAACATTAAACCCCAATCCCTAAACCTAAACCCTAAACCCCAAACCGTCAACCCTAAACCCTAAACCCTAAACCGCAAGCCTAAATTAAACCTAAAACCTAAAATCCTAAACCAAATACAACCTAAAAAAATAAAATAAATAAAAAAACCTAAACATAAATAAAATAAAATAATAAAATAAAATAAAAGCCTAAACTAAAACATAAACCTAAACTAAACCTTAACCTAAACATAAAGAAAAAATAAAATAAAATAGTAAAAACAAAAATAAATAAAAATAAATAAAAATCTAAACAAAACTAAAAGATAAAAGAAACCTAAAACTAAAAAACCTAAATAAAATAAAAACTTAACGTAAAATAAAAATAAAATAGCTTATAATAAAATAAAATAAAAACTAAATAACAACCTAAACATAAAAAATAAACATAAAAATAAATAACAAATAAAACTTAAACCCTAAACAAAATAAACCTAAACCAAAAATAAATAAAATAAAATAAACCTAAAACTAGACTAAAATAAACTAAACCAAAATAAATAAAACCTAAACTTAAACCAAAAATAAACTAAACATAAACCATTAACTAAATAAAATAAAATAAACTAAAAATAAACCTAAACCTAAACTAAAAAATAATACCCAAAAATAAACCTAAAATGAAAACCTTAAACCTAAACCTAAAAAAATAAAATAAAAACCTACACCAAAACCTAAAAAATAAAAAATAAAACCCAAACCTAAAGAATAAAATAAAAATAAAAATAAACTAAAAAAATAAACCCAAACCTAAACCTAAAGCTAAAGGATAAACTAAAAGAAAAAACCTAAAATAAATAAACTAAACAAAATAAAAATAATAATAAACTTAAATAAAAATAAAAAATAAAATAATGTAAAATAAATAGAAAATAAACTAAATAAACCTAAACCAACCAATTTACTTAATTAATAAAATTTGAAAAAAATAAATAATAAATAAAACTAAAAACTAAACACTAAACTTAAAAAGAAAATAAAATAAAAAATTAAAAACTAAACTAAAATAAAATAAATAAAAACCTAAACTAAACTAAAAAAATAAAAAACCTAAGTAAAATAAAAACTAAACCTAAAATAAAAATAAAATAAACCAAAAATAAAATAAAATAAAAACTAAATAAAAACTTAAAATTAAAAGTAAAAAAATTTAAACCTAAACCCTAAACTTAAAAAAAAGCCTAAAATAAAAATAAAATAAACCTAACCTAAACTAAACTAAACGAAACTAAAATAAATAAAACCTAAACATAAACCTAAAAATAAAAATTAAAATTGAAACCAAAAAACTAAAATAAAATTAAAACTAAACTAAAAAAATAAACCTAAACCTAAACCTAAACCTAAAAAATAAATTAAAATAAGAAAAACCTAAACTAAAAAAACTAAAACTAAAATAAATAAACTAAACTAAATAAAAATAAAAATAAACCTAAATAAAATTAGAAAATAAAATAAACTAAAATAAATAATAAATAAATAAAATAAACCTAAACCTACCAGTTTAATTAATTTAAAAAAATAATAAAATTAAAAAATTCAAAAGAAAAAACCTTAACCCTAAACCCTAAACCCTAAAACTTACCCTAAACTTTAAATTGTAAACCTTAAATGTACAACCCTATAACCAAAAGCCCAAAACCCAAACCCTAAATCTTAAACCCTAAAACTTAAAAACCTAAACCCTAAACCCTAAACCCCAAACCCTCAACCCTCAATCCTAAACCCCAAACCATAAACCCTAAACCCTAAACCCTAAACCTTAAAAACTTAAAAACCTAAACCTAAACTAAAAGAAACATTATATAAATGAATAAACAAACCTAAACCAAAATAAATTAAAAAACTAAAATAAAATAAAAACATAAACTAAAACTTAAACCTAAACCTAAAAAAAGAAATAAAATAAACATTAAAACTAAACTAAAATAAAATAAATAAAACCTAAACTAAACTAAGAAATAAAACCTAAAATAATAAAACTAAACTAAAATAAAATAAAATAAAATAAAATAAAACTAAATAAAACAAACCTAAAATATATAAATAATAATACCTAAACCCTAAACTAAAAACCTAAAACCTAAAATAAAATAAAATAAACCTAAACCTAAACATAAATAAATAAACCTAAACCTAAACTAAATAAAATAAAATGAACTAAAAATAAACCTAAACCTAAATATAATAAATAATACCTAAAAATAAACCTAAAATAAAAACCTAAAACTTATACCTAAGAAAATAAAATAAAAAATAAACATAAACCTAAAAATAAAAAATAAAATTGAAACCTAAAACATAAAAAAATTAAACCTAAACCTAAACATAAACCATCAAAATAAACTAAAAATAAAACCTAAACTAGAATAAATAAACTAAACTAAATGTAAATTAAAAAAAAAACCTAAATCAAAATAAAGAATTAAATAAAATAAAATAAATAAAAAATAAACAAAATAATCCTAAACCAATGGGTTTGCAATTTTAAAATAGAAAATAAAAAATAAAAGAAATTAAACCCTCGCAAACATACCCTAAGACCAAAACTCTAAACCCTAAACCCTAAAACTAAACCTAAATGCTAAAATTAACTAAACCTAAAACCCTAAATCTAAAACCATGACCCAAATCATAAACCCTAAAACCCCAAACCATAAACAAACCCTAAAAAACCTAAACCAAAATCATAAACAACCTTAACCCTAAACCCTAAAACCTACAACCCAAACTCTAAAACCATAACCCCAAACCCTTAAAAACCTAAAAGAAACCCCAAATCCACAAGCCCAAACCACAAACTAAATTAAATAAAACCTAAATATAAAATAAATTAAAATAAATTAAAATAAATTAAACCTAAATAAAATAAAATAATTTTCAAATTTAAACGTAAACCTAAACCTAAACCTAAAAATAAAATAAAATTAAAAATAAAAACTAAACTAAAATAAAATAAAAATAAAAACCTAAACTAAATTTAGAAATAAAATAAACCTAAAAATAAAAACCTAAATAAAATAAAAACTAATGTAGAATAAAAATAAAATAAATCTAAAATAAAATAAAATAAAACTAAAAAAAACCTAAACCAAATAAATAAACCTAAAAATAAATAAAAAATAAAACTATACCCTAAACTAAAAAAAAAACCTAAACCTAAAATAAATAAAATAAAATACACCTAAACCTAAACTAAAATAAACTAAACTAAAATAAATTAAACCTAACCTAAACCTAAAATAAACTAAATTTAAACCCTAAACTAAATAAAATTAAATAAACTAAAAATAAACGTAAACCAAAACTAAAATAATAAAACCTAAAACCTAAACATAAAAAAATAAAATAAAAACCTAAACCTAAAGGGAAAAATAAAACTAAACTAAAAAATAAACATAAACCTAAACCTGAACCTAAAAAATGAACTACAATAAAAAACTTAAACAAAAATAAAAAAACTAAACTTAATAAAAAATTACTAAATAAAAATAAAAAATAAAATAAACTAAAGTAAATAAAAAATAAACTAAATAAACCTAAACCTATTTACTTAATTAAAACTAAAAACCATTAAACTAATCAGAACCCTAAACCACAAAAAAAACCCTAAACCTTAATCCTAAAATCTTGAAAACCCTACCCTAAACTGAGCCCTCCCAAAAACAAAACCCTACCACCCTAAACCCTAAACCCTAAACCTTAACACAAATCCTAAACCCTAACCAAAACCCAAAACCTAAACCAAAATAATAAACTTAAACTAAATAAATAAATAAACCTAAACCTAAATAAAATAATAAATAAATAAAATAAAAAAAAAATACCCTAACTCTAAAATAAAATAAATTAAATTAATTAAAATAAAATAAAATTTATTATAATACTTAAACTAAACTAAAATAAAATAAGCCTGAATAAAACCTAAATAAAATTAAAACTAAACATAAAATAAAAAAAAACATAAAATAAAATAAATAAAATTAAATATATACTAAACTTAAACTTGTCGTTTACTTAATTTAAAAATACCCTCTTAAATCCTAAATCCTAAAACCCTGCTAACCCTAATCCCAAACCACCACCTACTAAACCCTAATCTGATCTTACCCAACCTACCCCAAACCCTACCACCCTAAAACCAAACCTAAACCTAAACTAAAAAACTAAAAATAAACATAAAATACTTAAGCTAAATAAAATAAAATACACAATGAAATAAAACCTAAACTAAAACCTAAACCTAAACTACATAAAACTAAACTTAAATATACATAAAATGAATAAAACTAAATAAAATAAATTTAAAATCTAAACTAAACTAAAACAAATAAACCTAAAAATAAAATAAATAAAATAAAACTAAATAAATAAAATAAAAATCTAAAATAAAATAAATAATAAATAAAAAACCTACATCTTGGTTTACTTAATTAAAAACCCTACCCTGATCTAAAACCCAACCAAACTCCACCTCCCCACCACTAACCAACCAACCCCACCCTAAACCTCTAACCTACCACACCCTAACCCTAAACCAAAACTAAACCTTAAACCCACAAACCCACAAACCTAAAAAACCAAACTAAACTAAACTAATTAAATAAAATAAAATAAATTAAAACTTAAACCTAAATAAAATAAAATAAATAAAATAAAATAAAAAACCTAAACTAAACCTAAACCTTAAAATAAAATAAAATAAAAAAAAATAAAACTAAAATAAAATAAATAAAACCAAAATTAAACTAAAAAGAAAATAAACATATAAATAAAAAACCTAAATAAAATAAAATTTGTAAATAAAAAAAAAAATAAACCTAGAAAATAAACCTAAAATAATAAAATATAACCTAAACCCTAAACTAAAAAAAAAAACCTAAAATAAACAAAATAAAATAAATGTAAACCTAAACAAAATAAACTAAACCAATAAATAAAACCTAAACTAAAATAAACTAAACTAAACTAAATAAAATAAAATAAACTAAAATAAACAAACCTAAACTAAAAAAATGAAACCTAAAATGATCCTAAAATAAAAAATCTAAAACTTAAACCTAAAATAAAATAAAACCTAAACATAAACCAAAATAAAAATAAAACATAAACTTAAAATGAAATAAAATAAAACTAAAAATAAACATAAACCTAAACCTAATCTAAAATAAATAATCCTAGATAAATAAACTAAACTAAATAAAATAATCTTAAATAAAATAAACTAAATAACACTAAACCTACTGGTTTACTTGGTTTTAAAACCTAAACCATAAACCCTACCCTAAATCCCTCCTTACCTAAACCCACTCTAAATCCTCCCTAAACTTTGAAAATCCTGCCTAAATACTTTGTGCCTACCAACCCACTACCTAAATAAACCCACCCACCTACTTTAAACCTAATTAATAAAATATAGAACCTTTCCTCTAAATTCATTAAATAAATAAATATAATAAATAAAACCTATTAATAAAATAAAGTAAAATTAAAACTTAAATAAAATAAAACAAAATCCAATAATAAAATAAAATAAATAAACCTAAACCTAAAAATAAACCTAAAATTAATTAAAAAAAAAACTACCCTAAATTTAAAAAAAAAACTAAGCTAAATTAAAATAAACTAAACTAAAATAAATAAACCTAAACCTAAACTTAAAATAAACTAAAATAAACCTAAACCTAAAAATAAAACCTAAAGTAACCAAAAAAAATGAAAACCTAAAACCTAAAATAAAATAAAATAAAACCTAAACCTAAACATAAAAATAGAAAAAAAAATAAACTTAAACCAAAAATAAAATAAAATTAAACCCAGCTAAAAAATAAACCTAAACCTAAAATAAAACTAAATAAAACCCACTACAATAAATTAACCTAAAATAAATAAACTAAATTAAATAAAACTAAATAAATATAAAAATAAAATAAACAAAATAAATAATAAATAAACTAAATTAATCTAAACCTAACAGTTTACTTAATTTTTTTTAAAAAATGTAAACCCTAAGCTAACCCTAAACCCTAAACCCATACCATAAAACTAACCATAAACCCTAAACCATAAACCCTAAACCCTAAATCCTAAAACCCTAAAGCCAAAATCCTAAACCCTAAACCATAAACCATCCAACACATGCCAGACCTAAACCCAAAACACTAAACTAACCCTAAACCCTAAGAATGTGCAAACCTTGGATGGGAAGATCACCATCAACTAGGCTCGGTTTAGATGCGGTGGTGTTAGCGGCAGAGACACAATATCAGTGGTGGTGGTGGGTGAAGCAGGTGGTGGTGAGGTGGGAGTGACGAGGTTACAATGGTGTGGTGGAGATGGAGAGATCATGGATATGATGGCGGAACCACTACTTGAGAGGTTGGGGTGGTTCATGGGAACGAGAAATTAAAGAATCGATCGATCTACATGGAACGTGTCTTTACATTGGGATGATTACTTATCTATGGTTATTGGTTTACTTTATGGGTGCTCATTTTTTATTTATGTCATTGCAAATCTCTTAAAAAACTTGGGGTGCTACTTAGTTTATGAATTCAAAAAGAAGAAATGTTAAATCTAAATTTTTTCTTTATTAAAAAATCCTAAACCCTAAACCCTAAACACTAAACCTTAAACTCTAAACCCTAAATCCTATAAACTCTAAACACTAAACTCTAAACCTTAAACCTACAACCCTAAACCCTAAACCCTAAAACCCTAAGCCCTAAACTCTAAACCCTAAACCATAAAACCCTAAACCTTAAACCTTAAACCTAAAACTTGCAAATAAACCTTAAACCCCAAACCAAAACCCTAACCCAATCCTAAACTATAACCCAAAACCCTAAATTTTAAGAATGTGCAGAACCTTGATGGCAGGATCATCACCGTCAACTAGGTTAAGTTGAGATCTGGCAGTGGAGGCAAAGGCAGAGGTGACGGTTAATGTAGTGGTGGTGGGGGATCTAGATGTGCTGGTGGATATGGAGGTCGTGGTCAGAGTAATGGTGGTTATGGAGGTGGGAGGAGTGATGAAGGTTATAGCCATGGGAGTGGTGGAGGGAGAGATCGGGAATATGATGGTGGATCCTGCTACTCAAGAGGCATGGGGGTGCTTGACCGGAGAAACTAAAGAATGTGATCTTATGGAATTATATCCTTTAGAGGCATTCAACTTATCTAGGGTTTTTGATTTGCTCTATGGGTGCTTATTTTTTATCTATGTCATTCCTCATGTCTTAGAAAACTTGGGATGCTACTTGGTTAATGAAATTGAAAAGAAGAAATGTTTAATCTAAATTTGTTCTTTGTTAAAAAAAAACTTATACTCAAAACCCTAAATGTACCCTAAACTTAAAACCCTAAACCTTAATCCCTAAACCTAAAACCTAAACCTAAATCTTAAACCTAAACCCACAAACTCTAAAAACCTAAAACCCTAAACCCTAAATCCTAAACTTAAACCCTAAAACTCCCAAACCCTAAACCAACCTAAACCTACACACCTAAACCTTAAACCCTAAACCCCAAACCTAAACCCTAAACCCTAAACCCTAAACTAACCTTAAATCCTAAACCTTAAATCTTGAATAAAGATGTCATTTGAGTTGATATAAAATGACCTAATCACATAGTTATGGTAACTAAAGAAAATGTCTTCAAGAGACTTTCCCTAAACTATTAAAGATTTGAATACCCTAAACCCTAACCTAAATCATACTATAAAACCTTTATTATAGTATAATGTAGCATCATATATTTTAGCATGTAGTTATGTGTTTTTGGATGCTATAATAGGTTTTCAAATGTTTAAGTATATTATGGTATTGTGCCCTATAATCTATATTAATATAAATCATAAAAATATTGATTTAATAAATCAAATGATGAAATTTATTAAATTTGAATTAGTAATTAGGTTGTAGTACCAAAGGTGTGCTACACCACTTGTAATCTAAATAGTAGGATTTTATGTTCAAAATATATATTATATGTTGTACCATAGTATATCATCATATGTCATATTATTCTACATATTTTAAATTCTTTTAGTATTTTACAATCATGTAGTCGAGCCTACACTAGAATTATTTATAAAAATGTTGATTTAGACTTTAAAATGGTGGAGTTTAGCCAAATTCATAATAGGTAGAGCATGACATCATAATAAATTATTTTAATTTAAAATACGTAAGTGATACGACTAAAATATATAGTTTTTTATTATTTAGACTAATTTAATGATTTTTTTATTTTAAACAATCCCTTGTGATATGTTATGCAATATAATATAATATAATAAGTTATAGTGTATTATAATATAGGATGCCATAATATAGTGTAGCATCATGCATTATAGCATACTGTTGTGTATTACTACTTATTGTTTAACATATTTTAGTTTGTTATAGTATGATGTAGTAGGGTTTGTACTGTATAATTCTTAAAATACTAATTTATAGGCTGAGATGATGGGATTTCGCCAAATTTAAGGTAAGCTTTAGGGAACATCTTTGGGGGTGTGCTATGGTGAGTCATTTAATCAAAAGAGAATTTTGCATCCAAAATAAATATTCATTTTCAACCAAATTTTATAATTTTTGCTTAAAGTGATTCATTTTAAGGTGTAATGTAAGATAATATATTATATGAAAGCACATTAAAATATAATGTACATAACAATATGACTTCATGTATATATGAATGTGGTTGTGTGTTACTAAATGTTATCAGGGGTTCTAAAAGTAGTGTTTCAAAAGTAGTGTCTCTTTCATAGTGATTTAAATAAGGCTAAAAGGCATGACCTTATAGCAATAGATTTTGATTGGGTGTACTAAATGTAGTGTTTTTTTCATCTTCAGTGGCCATCTTTATTTGGTTATATCTAGATGAGTCATCCATGAAAGAGAAGACTACATGAGATGAGGCAATGTCCAACATCAGCTTCGGGATTGGTAGTGTAAATTCATCTTTTGGATATGCCTTATTTAAATCACTAAAATTGAGGCATATGTGAATTTGCCTAATCTTTTTCTTAACTAGAATGATGCTGGCTAACCATTATGGAGAAAAATTCCTATAAGGAGTCACCTTTCAAATCTGTTTGTGAGAGATGAAAGATAACACTTATAGAAATTGGTCTTATTAAGATGCCACGTAGATTCGTAGATGTGCTTATTCAGGTGATCGAGTACACCATCATGGAAATAGTATACTATCTTGAAAGACAGAAGTCACTACACGTTAATGGACCTAATCACCTTAAAGAACTACTATGGTTGTTATGTAAGATTTTTTCCCCTACTTTACATGGAAAAAGTAAAGTGGTTATTTTAAATATGGTTTATAAGTTCCCTCAGAGCCCTCATAGTTAATCTCTTAAGGGTGATTCCTTAGAAAAACTCTCGATCAAGTTAAATGATCACTATCTTTGAAGATTTCAATAGGAAGGACTATCAATTGATTGGTTTATTTTTGGAAGATCAAATGGGATTGATCAAAAGGGGGAGTTATTATTGAAGCTATAATGGAAGATAAGTAGAAGATGCCCACAATGCTAGGAAACCTAGCGATAATCGCAAACTATCCTAATCCTATAGTTGGGCTTTACATTTTTGAAATTGATTTAGTTTGTTTGAGTTGCATTTTTCATTAGAAATTTATGACTTAAGATTCCTTAACACACGATTAAAGAAATTCCTAAGAGGTGAGGAATTATGCTTATGGCCTATGTGGTGTTTATTTTTGGGATGTGGGACACCACTCAGATCTTAGGTAGTACTTATTGAAGTGATTGGGTATGAAATTAAGGAATGATGTATTATCTCAAAAGATATAAATCACCACCCTATAATGGACCTAATCACTAAGGACTCCAAGGTATGATGGGTCTTCAATATACCAAAGATCTTTCCCCTACTTTACATGAAAAACTAAAGTAGGGTTTATTTTAAGTCAGGTTCGTTAAGTTCCCTATGGAGGCAAGCCCCCATAGATAATTACATCCCAAGGAATGGGAATTCTTTTAGAATACTCTCAATTAAAGTAGAAAATTAAGGTCTCTAAAGATTTCAAGGTTAAGACTATTAAAGGATTGGCTATTTTAGAAAATCAAATGGCATAAATCAAGGAGAAGACTTATTTTTGGAATCCAAAGGGAGAAAGTAGGAAATGCTCATAATAGTAGGAAGCTTAGTGAGCCTTCCAATCTATCCTATAATTGGGCTTTATATTTTTAAAATTGAAGAGAGTTAATCATTTGAGTTGACATTTCATTAGATTTCTAGGGCTTATAATTCCACAATATAAGACTATGGTCATGCTTAAGAGGTGAGGATTTATGCTTATAGCCCAAAGGAAACATCTACCTCAGATTTCTAAACTAAGGAGCCTTGGTACAAAATAAAGGCACGACCTAAATCTAAGAAGAAAATGGGTATATAGTTTACCTCCACAAGAGAGAATAAACCACCCGACTGTTGGACATATTACGGCTTGGGGTGGTAGCCAACTGACTCCTCATACGCTTTAAATCCATGTAGGAAAGTCTTTCGCTTTGCAAGATGGCTAGGCTATTATTCATTTAGAAAGGAAACTAAGACTTTAGACTCACTCCCTAAGATACTAGAGCATGAGTGGTATGAATCCATGAATTAATCTTGAATTTTTATCAATTTGATTATGAAAATAATTAAAATATATATATGGAAGCCCCTCTTAACAAGATGAAAAATATGTATGATATTATACATTCATCCATCCTAAGGGTTACTAAAAATTTTATTATCTTGATTTAATTCTTAGGCTTTTATGTGAGGTTATGAGTTATTTTAAAATTTTAGTTATGAGTTGTTAATTAGACTAAAAAATTTATCCTAAGAGCCTACATCAAGCAACACATTCAAACATCAATCATAAAGAAACTATGAAAAGCATAATTGAAATACAACATCAAACAATTTTATATACTACCATAAAAGAATAAAAGGCTATTGTGGTCGGGTTCCGCCGTACACCCGGAAAAGGGAAAATAAGATGGGTAGTCGAGCTCTACCATTATACAACCCGGATTACAAAAAAATAATACATGCTATGAGGGTCTTCTTTTCATCATTTCTTCATACTCTTTCTTTTGATTTGATTTGCTCCAAAGGCATCACAGGGCACCCTAGGGACTAAGCCTTCTATCCACTGCTCATCCTAATCCCCCATAACACTAATCCTAATTCTTAATATAAAATTATATCAAAAATAGGAAAATTAAATCTAGCTACACCTGTAAAACAAATGTTAGCTAAACATATCATACAACACAAGCAGTTATATGAATATTTTGGGCTTAACACCCCACAAATGGGTAACCAAGCCCACCTGTCCTAACATGGGTTATTCTTAGGGGCTAAGCAACCTGCAAAGCAAAAGAATTTATATTTTATTACATGCCCTAAACCCCATAGAAAACATGATTAGGATAATACGACTCTTCATCCTATAAACATACACCCTAACATCCAGTCTAAATATTACATCACAAAATAAAACACAACATCATACATACAACGCCCTAACTTAGCACTAGAAGTGGTGATAAGTATTCTAATGTGTGTGCTTAAGGCTTTGTAGACTTTACTAGGCTTCTTTAGTTTAAGTTTCAATTTGGAGTTTGAATTTAAATTTTACCTTTGGGTGATTTCAATTTAAATGATTTAATGATTTATTTTTTATTTTTATTTCACCTTTATTTGGTTAAGATGATGTTTAGGTTTTCAAGAATGAAGAGCAGAATGAGTTCCACTTGTAGATGGAATTCACCCTATTCTACATCTTAATTCCTAAAGAATCTAACTAAGATCCCTAAGTATCTTAATTATCCCATTTGAATTTAGGTAATTGATTTAATTTGATTTATTCAACTTGATTTAGAATTTAGCATTTGAGTTTGTTTAAGTATTTGATTGATTGATTTTGGATTAGATGTTTTACCTTAATTGCATCTTGATAATTCAATATCCTTAATATCTAATGAAGTTTAAGTTTTTTTAAGTTTATGTGTTTTTGGTTGATTAATTTTAGATTAGATGTTTTAATTTAATTAAATTCTAATAATTCAATATCCTTTTAGATTAATATTAAATTCTTTTCTTTGATTATGGTTATCTGATTTAACTTTATGTTTATTTAATTCGATTGTGGGTCATTTATTTGTAGTTTGATCAGATTAGATTAATGAAAATTTTATTATGATTTTAATTGGGTTTGATTCTTTGTAATTAGGGTTTTATTTTTAATCACATCTATTTGTCATGTTCATCAAAGTTTGGTTTGTATTTTGATTTCATACAATGGATAGTTGATTAGTTTATCTTATTTGAGTAGATTGAATGAGATTTGACTTGATTACATATTAAATTGATGAGAGCCTTTCTTAATTTAGTTTAATTTGATTTAATTTAGTTTGATTAGCTTTATTGGTATATGTATTTGCTTAGGTTCAATGTGACTATGCGATTAATTTGATTAAGAAGTGTGTTTATATTAATTATAAAGGTTAGTTTAATTTTTATTTTGGTTTTATATTTGCTTGGACTAATGATGTAATTAACAACTTAATAATTTTGGTTTAATTTATGTTTTGATTAATATTAAATTGCATTTTGATTGATTAAACCTAAGTTTAATGTGATTAATTTGATTAACTTAATTAGCTTGTTTTGATGTGATCAATTATTAAATTAAGTAAGATTTGTTTAATCATTTAATTTGATTTCATATATTTGAGTTAATGATGTAATTAATGAGTTAATGATTTAAGTTTAAATTAGGATTTTTAATTATTTAATTGAATTTATATTAATTAGCTTAGGTTTAATGTGATTAATTTAATTAACTTAGTTTATTTAATAGGTGTGATTAAATTAATTTGTAGATTAATCAAGTTTTTAATTTGGGTTAATTTTAATGTGATTTATAAAATTAATTTAGTTTATTAAGATGATGGATTAATTTATTAAGTCTGCATTAATTAGATATTTGATTAATTAAGTTTGATTAAGGGTCAATTAAAATTATTAGATTAGTTAAGAGTTTATTTAATTAGAGATTAATGACTTAATGATTTAGGTTTAATTTAGGTTTTGATTAGTTTTTAATTGCATCTTAATTATGTTTGATTAAGTTTAGGTTTAATATGATTAATTTGATTAACTTAATTAGTTTACTTGAGGGGTGTGATTATTAAATTTAATTAGGGGTTTGATTTAAGCTTAACTTTAGAGTTAGCTATAATGTAATTAAATTAATTAATTAATTAAGATGATGGATTAATTTATTAAATTTGCATTAATTAAATGTTTGACTAATTAAGTTTGATTATTCATGATTAGGGTTTTACTTGATTTGATTCATTTATTATGTTTGTTTGATTTCATTAACATGTTTGATTTAGTTATTAGGTTGAAATATTTAATAGATAATTAATTATCTCATTCTAAATGGATGTGATTTAATCATATGTTAATTAAGTTTACTTTAATTGTATTTTGTTTAATATGTTTAGTATCAAATGATTAAAGTTTCTTAAATTCCCTGGGTTTTGAGTTTGATTTAAGATTTAATCTTTTAATTGAGTTTTATTATCCTAAAAAGGTTTAATCATATTTAATTTAATTTTCTCTAAGAATGATATTTCTCTGATTTGAGATTTGATTAACGATTGCTTAAGTGCTATTTCATTTCGATTTTGATTTAATATTTAAATTATTTTGTTTTTATATTTTAATTAACTCCTTAATTGATTAAACTCTTAAGTGTTTTTTTGGGGTTCATTAAGATTCATAAGATCACATTACTTTCTTAAGAGTCTTAGATGTCAATTGAAGTGATTTAAGCCATTTTGAAGATTTTTTAAATTTATTTAATTTTATTAAAATGAACAACCTTTAATTTAATTCTATTTTCTAATGGTGTGTTTAACTTTAATTTCAAACTAAAATTTTTATAATTAATTTTATTTTACTAAAACTCAAATTGAATATTTAATTGGTTAAGTATTTTTATTTTCTATGAATTTTGGAATTTCACATGATTTTTATTATTTATCATTTAGTTTTTTTATAAAAAGGAAATACGTGGTTTGAGTGGAAAGAGACAATGGCTCGCTTTGGAGTGATCCGCGAGTGGATGGTCCAAATGATAACATGATCGAGGCTCATATCATGAATTTCGGTCAATTGGTTAGTGCATGTGATGGAGGAATTAAATTAGGATTTGGTGGAATCCATGTGGGGAGGATTTATAAATTTAAATGGGTTGGGTTTGTTTGGCTGATCCCAAATGGTTTGGGTCTTTGATCAGTGATGGGTTTGGCTTTTTAAGAGATTTGGCCCAATTTGGGTCATATGGGTCATTCGTCGAATTGACCCATTTGATAAAACAAAAAATGCTGGATATGGGTTGATTCAAGTTCAATTGGAATGAAGATGAATGTTCTTTGGTTTGGGAATTTGTATTTAATTTTTATTTAGGCTAAATTGATTTAGGCCAATTTGGGCTGGGTTATCAGTTGACCAATTTCGATTGATCAAATTCTTGATTTTAGTCAAGTTCAATAATCAATTTGGAATGAACTTGAGCCATTGGTTTACAATCAATTGCTTAGCTTCAATTGAATAAATTTGATCAATTTTAAGTTTTTTTATTGAGTCATCCTGAAATGGTGGAAGATTATCTTGGTTCAATCCTTTGGGTTGGATTAGAAGTTGGCTCTAATGTCATTTAGGTCACATTGGGTCAGGGGATGGGGGATAGTTTGGTTTTTTGATTGATTCAAGTTTAGTTGAACTTATATATGTGCCCTAGATTTGAATATAAATTCAATGGCAATCAATTTAGAGTCTAAGAGATTTTGGCTCATTTGAAATTTTCAAGTCAAAAGATTTGGGTTGGTTTGATAGGGTTGGTTTGATTTGATTTGATGATTGAGGTTTCATTTATATTTGGGTAGATATGAATTTGATTCAAGATAAAATTCATTAGTTTTGACTTGATAATAGATTTGGCTAAGTCCAAAATTGGCAAAAGGGTTTGATTGAGTCTGATTTGATTTTTTGATATAATTTGGTCATTTAATTTGGTCATTTATATTTGTGAATATAAATAAAGGAATGATTGATTAATAAAGAATTGAGTTTTATTTTATTTAATGTTTTGGCTAAGCTTATGAATGGTTCATATGGCAAAGGGGTTTTAGGATTTCAAATTTGATTTGGGTTTCAATCATTTGGAGTCAAATTTTGAATTAGATTGGAATTTAAATTTGAATTTGAGATTTGGTTTGAGTGAGTCAATTTGGTTGAGAAAGTGTATCTAAATTGGGTTTAGGCTATGAGAGATGTAATTTCCTTAAACCAGGCATAGCTAATGTTATGATTAACACTTTTAAGTCTCTAGGCTGGTTAAGTGTTCACCTAATCACTAGATGTGTCTTATGACTAAGGAAATCTAGTTTCTAGGATTTAAGTCTGAAGAGGAGGTTAAAATCATTGGTGCTTGATAATGGACCCCAATAGTGTGTTTGACAAGGGAAGATGTATGACATTGGGAAACGATCAAAAACATCCAAAGATTGCAATAAACAATAGGTGATCTATATAGAAAGGTAAATAATCATTTGATGATTTTGCTCATTTTATTTGGGGCATAAGAGAGAAGAAATCATTGGGATTGAGTACATGAATTTTGGGAAATGGGTTCAAGTTATCCAGGATATGGTGAGTTTGATTTGAATATATTTGTTTTTGATATTGGATATTGATTTTGATTTGTTTGATGATTTATAGGGAGGTTGGTTTAATTTGTTCCCATGGAGAAGGGTTTTAAGCATATGTAGGGGTTGCACTTTGAATTTTAATTTAGATTGAGTCAAATTTGATTTGAATTTGGGAGAAATTTGGTTTATTTGATATGTTTAATTGGCTAGAGGTTAGTTTTGAATTTATTTTATTATGGACCACAAGTGTATGGACTAAACTAAGAAGCAAGGCCTTGGCCTAATCTTAGATTTATAAGTCTAAAGGGGGTAGTGTTCCACGATGTAGTATTATCCAACTAAGGTTGTCTTTATGTATAATGACTATGCTAGAAGAAAGCATAGCGGACTTTACATCCAAAAGAAAGGAAAAGCTGCTGGGGTGATCTATTGGATGAGCAACACATTGAACCCTACCTAAAGCAATTATTGAGTGAGTCTTACCTCAACTCAAGAGTAGTCCTGATGATCAATTTGATTTGAATTGATTTAATTTGGTGTGTTATGTTGTGACCAAGGGTGATGGATCCAAGAAGGGACTATATTGGCCTTGGCCTATCTGATTTACAAATAGGGGTAGTCTACCGGACAAGGTAGGACTATGAGGGTTTATGATGTGCAATGATTACTAGCATGGTGATTACATCTTTGAGGATCACTAGGGGTGATTTGATGGTTTGATCAATCGACCTAGGGACTATTTGACAATGATGTGGACTCATTCGCTCAAGAATGTAAAATTACTTTAATTTTTAGATGGAACTTAGGTGTAATGGATCTCTAAGAAGAAGCTAATTGGAGAACTATCATGGTTTACAAATCCAAAGGATAGTTTATTATAGGACTAACCAACCTATGCCTTTTGGTTTTGTAATGGTCAAGCAGAAAGAAAGCAGGGGGACTCTTCTAAATAAGGGTGATCTCGCCAATAAATCCGACCTAAGGTTGCTCTTTGTTTGCAATGATGTGTTAGAAAGAAGCGTAGCAGACTTATATCTTCAAAGCAAAAGATGACCACTGGGTGATCTGTTGGTGGCACATAAGTCAAACCTAACTAAGGTGACTAAGTGAGTGAAGCGGGGGTTTTACTCAACTCAAGAGTAGTCCTAATGATTAATTTAATTTGATTTAATTTAATTTAATTTAATGTGTTATATTGTGGACCTATCTGCAATGGACCCACTGAGAAGGCTATATTGGCGCCTATCTCGATTTACAAGTCCAAAGGGTAGTCTACTAACCATAAGTAGGACTATCCGCCTAAGGATTGCCTTTAGATGTGCAACGACTGTACTAGGAAGAAAGAGTAGCAGACATACATCTTCCAAAGTAGGGATCAACCGTTGGGGTAATATGTTAATGGCGCGATCAATCCCACTAGGGGAGACTATTTGAAGATCTATGGACTCATATCGACTCAAGAATAGTCAAAATTAATTTAATTTTAGGTGGACCCTGTCGGTGTGTGATGGATCTACTAAGAAGGAGCTAATATCATCCTAGACCTATCTTAGGTTTACAAATCCAAAGGGATAGTCTACCAACCATTAGGTAGAGCTAACCAACCTAAGGGGTGCCTTTCGATTTGCAATGGTCAAGTTAGGAAGAAAGCGGACTCACATCTTCTTAAATAAGGAACCACTAGGGTGATCAGTCACTTGCATAACAAATCAGACCTAATCTAAGGCTGCCCGTCGATTTGCAATGATCATGCTAGAAAGAATGTGTAATAGACTTATATCTTTCAAAGCAAAGATAGAGGTGACTTCGTTGGTGGCACAATAACACTAAGGGTGACTTCGGTGAGAGCATTGGGGTTTTCCTCAACTCTAGAGTAGTCGTGATGATTAATTTAATTTGATTTAATTTGATTTAATTTAATTTAATTTTAAGTGTTATATTGTGGACCCTATCAGCCTGCGATGGACTCACCAAGAAGGAGCTATGTCAGCCTTGACCTATCTCTAATTTACAAGTCCAAAAGGGTAGTCTACTAGCCATAAGGTTGGACTATCTGACCTAAAGGTTGCCTTTTGGTGTGCAACGACTATACTAGGAAGAAAACATAGCAGACTTACATCTTCCAAAGTAGGGATCACCATTGGGTGATCATGGTAAACAGATCAATCTTGAACTAGGGAAACTATTTTAACTAATGCCACTATGGACTCATATCGACTCATGAATAGTCAGAATTAATTTAATTTTAGGTGGACCCTATTGGTGTGTGATGGATCTACTAAGAAGGAGCTAATATCAGCCTAGACCTATCTTAGGTTTACAAATCCAAAAGGATAGTCTACCAGCTATTAGGTAGAGCTAACCAACCTTAGGGGTGCCTTTCGATTTACAATGGTCAAGTTAGGAAGAAAGTGTGTGGACTTACATCTTCCTAAATAAGGAACCACTGGGGTGATCGGTTGCTTGTGCAACAAATCGAGCCTGACCTAGGGTTGCCTGTCAGTTTGCAACGATCATGATAGAAAGAATGTGTTATATACTTATATCTTTCAAAGCCAAGATGACTGCCGAGGTAACTCGTTGGTGGCACAACAAGTTGAACTCGGCTTAAAGGCGACTACAGAGTGAGTGCAGACCCAGGGATTTATCTCAACTCAAGTAGTCAAGCAATTCCTATAGGGAGTTTTACTGACACTGCCCTAAATATAGGATGCCTGCTTGGGAAAAGGGCCACTAGGGGCTTGAATTCCTAATCCACAAGTGAAATAATTTTATTTGTTTATTTAATTTTTTTTTAACATGGACTCATTAGTTTTGAGGGATCAACGAGAAGGAGCTTATATCACTAGACCATGTGATTCTTGAACCAAGGGAGAATCAGCCCATAAAACAAATTCTCCAACCACAGGGGTGGCTACTAGGAAAGGGGGACTGTCCAATCCAAAAGTAACCTCTGTAGTATCTAAATGGGGTCTCAATGAATGTGATCCAAATTGAATACTAGGGGGAAGCAAAGGGCTTTATTCCAACACCCTAGAGAAAATGAAATGGCTAGTCATATATCACATAAATATTCGGTGGCCAACTCATGGAGAAAGCGTGAGGACTTACATCTGCCAAGAGTGGTGTACCCACAGGGTGAGTCACTATCAAAATAACAAACATAATTATGGTGCCCATCTTTACAATGTAGTCTAGAAAGATGGCGTGTAGCTTACATCACTCTAAAGAGGGGATAGTCTGTCTTTGGCTCGACAAGTGCCATCCGACCTAGGCTGACTATTGAGTGAATGCCACTAGGGACCTTTATCAACTCAAACATAATCAAGTGGAAATGAGCCTCTGGGCGACTTACCCTAAACCTCAAATATGTTCGACCTAGTTAGATCATGATGATTAGTTCAAGAAGAAAGTATGGGGACATCTTCTTAACAGATCAACCATGAGGTAGCTTATTGGCTAGGCAGTGAAGACTACAAAACTAACAAGGCACTCGTCAATTTGCAATGGTCAAATTAGGAAGAAAGTGTGGGAACTCACATCCTCTAATAAATGACCATTGGGGTGATCGGTTGCTTTGGGCAACAAATCAAATGACTAGAGCAATTGAAGTGAGTGACACAAGGGCTTTCTCTCACATCAAAATAGCCCAAAAGAAAGATATGTGTGTTTGTGCTTGACATGAAGGAATAGGATTCCACTGGGGGACTCTTATATTGAAACCTCAAGGAAACTCGACCTAGTCATAGTATGGTGGCTTATTCAAGAAGAAAGCATTGGGACTCACATCTTCTTAAACAACGCCAACACAAGATAGTTCACTGGTAGGGCATTAAAGACTACCAAACTGACAAGCCACTCATAGGTGGTGTGTAATGGTCAAATTAGGAAGAAAGTGTGGGGACTCACATCCTCCAACAAATGACCATTAGGGCGATCGATTATTTTAGGCAAGAAAAACTAGAAAGCTAATGAGTGAGTGTCAGGCTTGTCTCACATAAAAATAGCCTGAAAGAAAGATATATATGTTTGTGCTTGATATGAAGGAATAGGATGTCACTGGGGGACTCTTACACCTACCGTAGATATATTGTGGTGGATTCACAAGCAAAAGATTTTTCTAACATAGAAGAAATGATATTTCAGATGAAAAGAAATTTTATTAATAATTATTTTCAAAGAAGATTTATGGATAGTATTTTTTTTAAGTAGAGCCCATTGATTGGAAGCATTGGGCGCTCTCCTTTACAATTTATGAGTTGGTAAGACCCTCCTTGGTAGGCCTTCTTTATGGCATAAGGGCCTTCCCAAGTGGGTTCAAACTTACTCCTATCTTTGATGAGCAATAATTGATCTCCTTAGAACTAAAACAAGCTCTCCTACTTGAAAAGCTCTAGGACGGACCAACTTATTATGAGCATGAATCATCCTAGCTTTATTTAACTCGAGGTTTTGGCATGCCCGTAAGCATCTCTCCTCCAAACCTTCGAGCACTTCCAACCGTAACTTAGCATTCTATTCCATTATAATTTTGCTACCCATGGCTATCCTTAGTGATGGGAGTTGGACTTCTAATGGTAGAGCGACGGACCATACACTAAAGAGAATGGGGTAGATTGAGTTGGAGTTCTATGTGTGCGGTAAGCCATAAAGCTTCAACCAACTATTCATGCCATCATCGTTTGTTGTAATCTAGTGTCTTCTTTAGTATTTGAATGAGGGTTTTCTTAAAGGCTTCTGCTAACCCGTTTGCCCTTGGATAGTAGATGGTAGAATATCTCCAATCTATGTCGTGTCTCCGAGAAAAGCTATTAATTTTAGTGCTCTTGAATGCAGTACCATTATCGGATATAATTTATCAAGGCACCCCGAACCTATATACGATATGGTTCTTGAAAAATTGGAGCACATGTTGAGCTGTGACCTCTCTAAGTGATTTCCTCCGCCCACTTGGAAAAGTAGTCAGTAGTAGCTAGAATGAATCGATGACCTTTGGAAGAAGGAGGATCGATCGGACCCACAATGTCAGTACCCCAACACTCAAATGACCATGAGGCCAATGTAGGATGTAGAATGTTGGGAGGTTGATGTAGGACCACACTGTACATTGATGGCATCTCTAGCTATATCCATGCGAATGATCATCAGCGGTAGTATCTAATCTCTTGATCTTGGCTTTCATCTTCGAACCGGATTGATGTACCCCACATAACCCTGAGTGTACCTCGGTCACAATCCTACGGGCTTCGTGTTTGTCCAGACAATGTAACCACATATGATCGAAGGATTTTTAGTACAAGGTTTCACCTACAAGAGTATAGGAAAGGGCTCCCTGCTTCACCTGGTGTGCCAGTGATTTCTCTTGAGGTAGTTTGCCTACATTTAAATAGTCTATAAATGGTTGCCTCCAATATAGCTCCTCATCCTTATTGGTAATGGCAACCTCCCTTCAGAGAATCTTGATGAAGACATCAGAGATAAGACTTGTCTATTTTGGACCCTTATTAGAATGGACTCATCTTCTGACATTCAACTCTTTGGCAAGCTTGGCTGCATTGCTACTATGTTCTCTCCTCGAGAAATCTTGTAGATGGTAACCTTTGGGATTTGGTCCAATAACTACATAGTGTACTTGTGATAATGATGGAGCTTAGGCTTTAGAACTTTATAGGATCCAGCGATTTGGTTGATGACTAACTGAGAATCCCTAAAGATGTTGATACTGATGCAGTGTAATGACTAACTGACCAACAATCAAAGCCTCATATTTGGCTTCATTGTTGGTGCATGGATTGGATGATGATATGAGAGTCTCATCACATCGATCCGAGTTAGAGAACTATTCTACCCTTCCCTAGGATAGTAAGTTATGGTTCTTCTCCTCTTTGAGGAAGGCGCACCATCAAAGTACATCTCCCAGTGGTGAGCACTAGTACCCCTAAGTTTATGATTTGTTCATCGGGAGATCATCGTTTGAGAGAATCGGTGAGTGGATGGCTAAAAAATTCAAGTGCTTGTTCTTTTACGGCACAGTGGGGTACAAATATTATATCAAACTAAAACAAAATCATGGACCAACATGCCAACCCTCCAGATAAGGTCAACCGTGTCATGAGATATTGTAGTGGATTGACCATGGAGATCAAGTTCACCTTATGAGAAAGCATGTTGTGTCATAGCTTTTGGGATGCGAAGATTAAAGCTAGGCAGTGCATTTCAATAGGTGGATAGTTTACCTCAGTAGGGATTAGATGATGACTGAGATAATAGAGAGTGTTCTCCTTCCCTTCATCATTGGTTTGAGCCAACAAAGTGCCAAGGGAGTCATCTAATGTAGTAGTATATAATATGAGTGACTTTCCAGGGATAGGGGCTGCTAGGATTGGCAGTGTCATCAGATATTGCTTGACATCTTTGAAAGCATGCTGACACTTATCACCCCATTTGAACTTGACATCCTTTTTGACAAGTGGTGAGAATGGTTGGCATCTTCCTGATAAGTTGGAAATGAAGAATCTTAGATATGCCAACGGCCTTTGGAATGACCTGAGTTGTGTTAGGATTTTAGGGGGTGGCATTTCTAATATCACTTTGATCTTTTCTAGATTGATTTCAATTCCACTGTGTCATACAACAAACCCAAGAAATTTTCTTGAAGCTACTCTGAATGCACACTTCATGGGGTTCATTTTGAGGTTGTATTGTCTTAACCGTTCAAAAACTACTCTCAAGTCAAAGAGATGGTCTTCCTTTTCTTCGCTTTTGACAATGAGATCATCGACATAGAATTCAACTTGATGATGAATGAGTTCATCAAAGATTCAATTCATGGCCCTATGGCATGTGGGGCCGACATTTTTAAGCCCAAAAGGCATGACTTATAATAATATATTTTGATCGGCGTTCAAAAAGCAGTGTTTCTTTCATCCACTAGGTCCATCTTAATTTGGTTGTAGCCAGATGACCCATCCATAAAGGAGAATACTACATGAGATGAGGCAATGTCCACCACTAATTCTAGTATAGGAAGTGGGAATTCATCCTTAGGACATGCCTTATTTAGATCCCTAAAATCAATGCATATGCGAATTTGGCCATTCTTTTTCTTAACTTGGACGACACTGGCCAACAAGGTAGAATATTTTTCTTCCCTAAAAAAGCCAACATCAATTAGTTTCTTGATTTCAGAAGTGACCTGTTGTTCAATGTCTAATTGCATGCATCTAGGAGCCTATTTGATAAGGTTAACATTAGGTTCTATTGCTAGTTTACAGACTGCTATGTTAGGAGATAGACCGGGCATCTCTTCATAACTCCATGCAAAGCAATCCTTAAACTCAATCAATAGCTTCACTAAATCATTGGTTTCTTTTTCATTCAATAGAAAACTGATATATGTTGGGCGTGGATCTTCTTCAATTCCTAGGTTGATTTCTTTGAGCTCGATATTTGATCTGATCTCCTCTTTGAACTCGGCTGCATCCTTCTTCAAAGTCATTTGGATCATCCCAGTTTCTAAGCACACCTCCTCATATGAGTTAGCATGATTTGAAAAGAACCTATTAGATTCCAAATAATTGGTGATGACTAAGAAGTAGTCGTCATCATCAACTAGACCCACAGTACTGAATCCTAGTCCCTATCTTGATTATGAATGTGTGCATTTATTGTCCCATAACCTTTCAAACTAATCTGACCTGTGTTTAGACCAAGCATGTGGAATTAATCTTTTCTTTGCTAAATTAAGAACACAAGGCAAACCAATCAAAAGGTAATTCTATTAAATCTTTGTATGAATCATCCTCAAGTTCTACATCAGCTTCTTGACTTGAGGATGATGCTCCAAGAAAGAACTTCTGCACCTTTACATTTGTGGAAGACTTAGGAGCTTTCTTAACTACCAAACCCTCAACTTTTTCAGAGGAAAGTGGGGTTAGAGCTAAAGTTCCCAACTGATGCTTCCATGTTTCACATATAGACTCGGATACACTTATGATTTACTTAGGAGCCCGGTCATCATCGCTGTCTGGCTTAACTATCACTTGCATCAGGATCTGCTATTTGGAAGTGCTAGCTAGTGTACTAATCATATATGACTCATCATCTGAACTAGATTCTAAGTCTATATAGGTAGTAGGTGTAGTCTGGCAGGACATAACTCCATTGGATGGCCAATAAGGAGGTCTTTTCCTCTAGGCATGTCTCGGATCCCTCTTCCTCTACCGGTGGAGGTCAGTCATCCTACCCATATGTTCAATGGAGTAACGAACTATGAGTGGAGTCTAATGTCAGGCTCTACTTTCTCCTCAAAGTCTATTTCTCACACCCTTTTATTTTCTTTCTCATTTCCTTTTTATTTTCTTTTTCTTTTTCTTTTTCTTTTTCTTTTTCTTTTTCTTTTACTTTTTGTTTCTCCTTTTATTTTTCTTTTCCTTTTATTTTTGAAATTTCACTAAATTGATGAGAATAGACTTGTTGATTTTGAGGGAGATAGTAGGTTGCATCCTCAAATATTTTGACCTCATGAATTGTGACTGGCTTAAGATCTCCTTTGACACAGTATTCAATCCCACCCCTCATGAACTTCATGCACTGATGTAGAGAGGATGGAACCACATTGTTCTCATGTATCCAGTCTCCCAAGCAAAGCATTGAAAGATGTATCTGAGTCTATAATATGAAACTTTACGGCAGTCTTCCAATCATCTACTTCTAATGGCAACACTATAGAGCCTAAAGCCCTCTCGCCTTGTTCATTGAATCCTCTCAACATCATCCTCTCTTTTGAAAGTTTGGGGATGTCAATCCTTAAGTAAGTGAGGGTTTTTAGACTCATAATATTCACTGATGCACCCTAGTCAATAAGAACTCTGGATATCATGTATCTTCCAACATCCACTGTAATGTAAAGAGGGTGGTTGTGCTTGGTCATTCCTAGAAGCAAGTCTTCATCACTGAATGTAAATCCTAGAGTGTCCTCTGAACTACGAGCCTCCTCTTCAGTAATGGTCAGCTGGGCTAAGCATATATCTGGATTAAGAAGGGCCTTGATTAGAGATTCCCTCATCTCTTTGGATAAGATAAGGGCATTATATATGCTTAACTTTGCTGGCAGCTTTCTAAGATTTGCTAGGATGCTGTAGTCAACCTTGGCTTGATCCTCCACAAGCATATCTATGATGGAGCATCTTATGGAGAGACTATCTGCTCTTTAGAACCAATGATTTTCTTACCTTTATCTTGAGGTGCCACCCAGGTAGAACTTTTACCACTGAAGGTTAACTTGGTGACCTCTTGGAATGATGAATTTGTAGGAAGTTCTACCTTCTCATCAGGTGTACCTACAACTTCTCCTATGGGATCATCAGAGTCATATGACTCCAAATCAATCTCAATGGGTGAACTCGAATGATTCAGGAATGGAAAATCCATTTCTAAATCAAAAGAGGAATGATCGAACTAGAGTCATCATTATTATTTTATAGACTTGAAGAGTTTTCATGAGGAATAAAATCTAGAGTATCAGAAGTGGACAAGATGTAAGTGAAAGCTTTCTTCATTGATTTCTTCTTAGATGGAGGTACATGATAGAAATCTAATAAAGTAAGCGGGGAAAGAGGTATAGTGCCCTTGTCGATACAATGCTCCTAGTAGGAGAGGCTAGTGGAGGAAGAAGTAGTAGCGTGGGTGGAGTGTTGAATGGTGGTGGTTGTCTACTATGCTATCGGGCAAGGTAGGTTGTTCTCTTTGGTGACACCTTCTTCAAGTTGTCTTTGGCAACTTGCAAACCTTCCTTGGTGTTGGAGGTTTGAGTTGCTTTGAACTTGAAAGCTTCTTGATCTTAGAGACCACTTTTTTAGAGGTTGAAAAGGCAATATCCCAACCTTCTTTTTTATCTTAAGAGGATCGCAAGTATCCCCAAGAATTACTCTGATAGAACTGGTGGTTATTCTAACAAGTATTCTTTGGGGATAACAATAGCTCCTGACTTGTAGGCGCTCAAGTCAGTCCTTAAGGTGACACAATCCTCAAGACATGAGACCATGCGGTGGTAGATAGTTAGGATCATCACTCTTGCCCACATCTTGACCTCTTGGGCTCAGTGCTTGAAAGTCAGGTTTCTTTAAGAGATTCTTAAAGATCTTCCTAACTACCTCCCTCTTGAATGAATATGGCTTATTCAATTTATTGGCAAGAGTAGGTGGGTAATAGCTACATGGCGGTGGATATGAGTACTGCTGCTGAGTATATTATGGAGGAGGCGGTGGTGGCAGCTATGGTGGTTGGTATGCTGGCTGAGGTGGTGGTAGAGGAGGTGGCAATGGAGCTATGAGGTCTCTCATCTTGAGCTCAGCATGCTTCCCTTTGTCTACCAACACTTACCCAGCTTCTTTTGAATGCTTTCTACTTGGCTTGGGAATGATTGGTCTTGAAAAGGTAACTGTTTGGCTTCCCCAGAGGCTAGCCTTGTTAATTAGCTTCTCAAAGGTTCTGATGGTAAATACCTTAAGCATGAAAGCAACAAGGTCATGAATATTCTTGAGAAGAAGTTCTATAGCATGTTGTTCATACAGCTATGGTTCGTATTTCATACTCAAGTTTCACCACCTGAGAATATAATCAACAAGGGACTCATTGGGATTTTGGTGTACCACAACGAGGTCACCCATAGTTACCCTTTGTTGGGCACCGGTAAACCTCTTGATGAAGAGGTGCTCTAACTCGACAAAAGTCTTCACTGAACCATTGGGTAGTTTAGCGTACCAATCAAATGCAATACCTGTCAAACTACTGACGAAGAGAAGAAATAGAAGTGCATCGCTACCACCGATTGCAACATCGGTAAATGTGCTATATGCTTAGTTCCCATCAAAATTTTGAAGGAAGAGGCACAAAACCCTTAGGATATTGGACACCATCAAATTCCTCAGTAGGGTCTACCCTTTGGAACAGATGAGCCACCTCGCTTGTGCTGCATCCTTCACTACTCCACTAACGCTTGATATCTTTTTCTTGCATGGAGGTGCTGTCCACCACCTTCCTATGCATGTTGCCACTATCTTGGTTTATGGGAGTACTCTTGGGCGATCAGAACATGCAACAACCGGTGGGGTGCCTCAAGGAGTAGGTATCTTGATGGAGCTTGGCCTTGAAGTGCTAGGACTCGCTAACAAGTCTTCAACTCTTTTCTCCATCTTCTTGATAGCTCATCTCTCTCGATTGAAGGTTTTGGGTTGAATGAGCTGTGTCTTCTTCCTTAACTACAACACCCTCTTGGCTATGCTGATCCCTAAGGAGGGAACCTCTGGTGTCGACCATATGGACTTTTGCTAAGTCCTCCAAGAGATCATCCCTAGCTGGATCAAAATTGACCCTAGCATCCTCTTCATCAGAGCAATCATCCCTTGTTTCCTCTTCTCACAAATCTTGAGTAACGATCTCATCTGAAGAGTAGTCTAGTCATGGGACAAACACTTGTCATTGACAGTGGAGGGGCTATACTCACTGACAGAAATACATCGGGCATTGCTTGCCGCTGTACTACTATCTCTAAGAGGACTATGCTCACTGATAGGTATATGTTGATCATTGCCCACTGGCTGAACACTAACTGTGGGAGGATCTACTACCATGGACACTACATCTATATCCTCTACCCCTTTCCATTGATGCTTGTAGTGGAGACTACAAAGCTTTGTGACTATGGTGACTTCAACCAGGCCTTGGGTCGCCATTCCTTCTTCTCTATAGTTGAGGTGGGAAGTCGAATAGTAGAGCTTGACCTCACCTCAATGGGTGGACTAGATCGAGTGGGATCCTTTGGACGTACCTGGATCACCAATGGTGTTGGTCTTTCCCCGGATGGGGACTTTTGGATCTTGGTCAGAATGGGGGATGCCGTGAGCTGGATAGGCAATGGTGCGTGGTGAGTGGAGTGGTGCGGAGGTAGCATCAACTTCCTCTCAACTATAGGCCTACTCCTCCTATGATGAGTAGCACCGATAAAGATGATGTTATGCGAGCGATCTGGTAGGCGGCGATCGAAAATCCATCAGTAGAGGCGCCATCGGCAAACCTCATTCCTCCTACTTGTCAGTGATGCGAGCCTCCAAGGCTCTCTCCCTCCGATCGACCCACTCTCTAGGGATAACTATCCCAGAAAATTATACTAGACTTTGAGCATCATAAGGCAGAAAACTATCGAGCTGTGGGGCTTCTATCCTTGAGGGTGCTGAAATATGTCTTTGGGTGGAGGTAAGCAATCCTCTATGGTCCTCTCTCCCCAAGGCGAGAGGGGTAAAACCTACTACCACTCAAATGTGGAGAGGTCTCACAGGGAGATCCCTCCTCAACCACATGGGAAGCGGCGTCCATCTCTCTCTCCCTGATGCACTTGATCTTGTTCTTATTGTGGCCGTGTACATGTAGGTATGACAAAGAGAGCACCCACCTCATGTGGAGAGATTATCTCAAAATCAAGGATCTTCCCTTTGGGAGTCCAAGGAGGGGTGTAGCCCTTGCTAGAGGAGTAACTGACCCAGGGGCTAACAACTGCACAAACTATCTTGGTAGAGTAGAGAATAATAGTGGCCTTCCTCTTTAGTGGAGGAAACTGATCGATGGCATATCAAATCAATAAGTGGTGCGCCCCGCCACCTCCTCCTTGCTAATGTGGTGAGGGTGTCCCTCGAAATCCTCACCCCTCAAAACCATGGCCAAAGTAGATGACCTCGGTGGTGGTAGAGACTAGATCCATAAGTTTAGGCATGGGAAGGAAAACACAAGCTTGTTGGGAGCCATAGATGCTGACTGAGGAATGGAAGAATTGATTGCACTGAAATCTACATTATTGAAATGTAGCTGAGTCAGACACTTGCCTTGATATTCACCTTCAATCATTGATTTCAAGATTTGATTTTGAATTTGAACCCACATTGAACAATCTTAAGGATGTTAAGTGGGGTTCATCAAGAGATTTTGGATATTGAGGAGAGTCTTTGCCATTTGATTTCAATTTAGAACCCATACTCAACTGATTTAGGTAGGTTGGGGGTTCTAAAATTTGAGGAGAGATTTTCTTGGAGATATTTGTGTTTTGTGCATCTTGTTTGAAAATATTGATAGTTTGAAAGACCTCTACTTTTGGGTATGCTAAGAAGAGGTTGTGATTGTGTGTTTGAAATATTTTGCTTGTGAAGATTTGATTGTGTGATATTTTGAAAAATGGGGCTTCTTACTTAACAAATTTGGTATGTTAAGTGGAGGCCACATGTGTTTGATTTGTGCTTGATGATGAGACTTTCACTTAACAAATTTGGTATGCTAAGTGAAAGTCAAATGTGATTGTGAGATAAATTTACTTTTCTTTGAAGATGGGAGTCCACTTAACAAATTTGGTATGTTAAGTGAAAGCAAATTTGTTTGAGGTATATTTGTTTTTTCTTTGAGAATGAGACTCTCACTTAACAAATTTGGTATGTTAAGTGAAAGCTCAAGTGTGGTTTGACATGAAAATTTGAATCCTTATTTAACAAATTTGGTATGTTAAAATAGGGATCAAATGTGTGTTGAAAAAAGACTCTCACTTAACATATTTGGTATGTTATGTGAAAGTCAAATGTGTTTATGATTTTGAAAATGAAACTCTACTTAACAAATTTGGTATGCTAAGTGAAAGTCAAATGTGCTTATGATGATTTTTTTAAAAAAAGAAACTCTTACTTAACAATTTTGGTATGTTAAGTGAAAGTTAAATGTGTTTTATGATTTTTAAAAATGAAACTCTCACTTAACAAATTTGGTATGTTAAGTGAAAGTCCAATGTGTTTATGATTTTTGAAATTGAAACTCTCACTTAACAAATTTGGTATGCTAAGTGAAAGTCAAATGTGATTGTGATTTTGAAAATGAAACTCTCACTTAACAAATTTGGTATGTTAAGTGAAAGTCAAATGTGTTTATGATTTTTTTGTAAATGAAACTCTCACTTAAAAAATTTGGTATGTTAGGTGAAAGTCCAATGTGTTTATGATATTGAAAATGAAACTCTCACTTTAACAAATTTGGTATCTTAAGTGAAAGTTAAATGTGTTTATGATTTTTGAAACTCTCACTTAACAAATTTGGTATGTTAAGTGAAAGTCAAATGATTGTGATTTTGAAAATGAAACTCTCACTTAACAAATTTGGTATGTTAAGTGAAAGTTAAATGTGTTTATGATTTTTTTAAATGAAACTCTCACTTAACAAATTTGGTATGTTAAGTGAAAGTTAAATGTGTTTATGATTTTTTTTAAATGAAACTCTCACTTAACAAATTTGGTATGTTAAGTGAAAGTCAAATGTGATTGTATAATTTTGAAAATGAAATCTCACTTAACAAATTTGGTATGTTAAGAAAGTCAAATGTGTTTGATTTTGAAAACTTCACTTAACAAATTTGGTATGTTAAATGAAAGTTAAATGTGTTTATGATTTTTTATTTTGAAATGAAACTCTCACTTAACAAATTTGGTATGTTAAGTGAAAGTTAAATGTGTTTATGATTTTTTGAAAGAAAATGAACTTATTTAACATACTTAGGTATGTTAAATGGAGTTCACTTTTTTCTTATGATTTTCAAAAAAAGGGGGGTTGTCAATTGATATACTTGGACATGTCAGATGAGCTCCCAATATGTTTTGAAGTTCAAGACTTTGGCAAGAAGGAGTTTTATCAGACAAATGTAAATAAAATTCAATTTTCTATACCTTTTCAAAGGGAAGGGGAACTCCCATTTGACAAATTTGGATGTGTCAAGTGGGGGTTTCAAATATGTCTTGACTTCTCTTTTGTGTGTATATGTTTATTGCTTTTCAAGAGGGAAACTTCAACTCTAGCACATGTGAAGTATGCTAAGTGGAGCTTCAATTTTATATTATAATTTAATTCAAAATAGAATCTCCATCCAACAAATTTGAGTGTGTGGGATGGGGATAGCTATTTCAATGAAAATGTGCTTTTGAAAAGACATTAAAATGGTTGATTTTGATTTTGAAAAGAACCTCCATGTAACAATCATTGAATTTGTTAAAACAATGTTTGGTTATATGTGTTTGTAAAATTTCTTACAAACTTTGTACAGATCCTTATTATGTGGATTTTGAAAAGTGCTTTTGGAAAGACATGTTATTTTGTAGAAAAGTTTTATTCTTATATTGTTCATGGGATGAACCTTGCCTCATCAGAATGGTGAAGAGATTCTTAATTTTGGTCATCTCCTGTTTGATTAATTTTAATTTTCACCTATTGGGGAACAATAGGGATTTTAAGACCTACTGGGTGAGGTCCTAAAAGGATGTTGGTGAGCTTTGCTTAAGGATGAAATAAGCTAAGTGCTAACTGAAAGAATGATAGTATCGGGCCAATATAAAATATAAGTCCACTATCGATGCTTGGAGACAATAATTGTCTACTAAAGATGGAGAGAGGAACCCTCCCCAGTGGAGTTGCCAGAAAAATTATGGTGTTTATTTTTGGGATGTGGGACACCATGCAGATCTTAGGTGGTACTTATTGAAGTGATCAGGTATGACATTAAGGAATGATGTACTATCTCAAAAGATAAAAATCACCACCCTATAATGGACTAATCACCTAATAAGGACTCTAAGGCATGATGGGTCTTCAATATACCAAGATCTTTCCTACTTTACATGGAAAAGTAAAGTAGGGTTTATTTTAAATGGGTTCATTAAGTTCCCTATGGAGGCAAGCCCCATAGTTAATTACATCCCAAGGAATGAAATTCTTAAGAATACTCTCAATTAAAGTAGACAATTAAGGTCTCAAGATTTTAGGTTAAGACTATCAAAGGATTGGCTATTTTAGAAAATCAAATGGGATAAATCAAGGAGAAGACTTATTTTGGAATCCAAAGGGAGAAAGTAGGAAATGCTCATAATACTAAGAAGCCTAGTGAGCATTCTAATCTATCCTATAATTGGGCTTTATATTTTTGAAATTGAAGAGAGTTAATCATTTGAGTTAACTTTTCATTAGATTGTTAGGGATTATAATTCTACAATATAAGATTATGGAAATGCCTAAGAGGTGAGGATTTATGCTTGTAGCCCAACAAAAATAGCTACCTCAAATTCTTAAACTAAGGAGCCTTGGTACAAAATAAAGGCATGACCTAAATCTAAGGTGAAAATGGGTATATGGTTTACCTCCACAAGAGAGAATAAATCACCCGACTTCTTGACTTATTACCGTCTGGGGTGGCTACCAGCTGACTCCTCCTATGCTTTAAATCCATGTAGGCAAGTCTTATGCTTTGCAAGATGGCTAAGCTGTTGTTCATTTAAAGGAAACTAAGTCCTTAGACTCACTCCCTAAGAGACTAGAGCATGAGTGGATGAATCCATGACTTAATCTAATGCAAATTTTATCAAATTTATTTGATTCTTTTGGACTTTTTATTTTGACACAAGCTATGGGATTTTGTATGCCTAAATGCATGAGAATTTGATTATGGGCCAAATCAAGAGAGAAAGGGGTGTCTTCTACCAAAGGCTCTCATAGGTTAAGCCTTGATTCTCGCAATGGAAGCCCCTCTTAACAAGAGTGAAAGAATATGACATGCATGATATTATACATTCATCCATCCTAAGGGGTTACTAAAAATTTTATTATCTTGATTTAATTCCTAGGATTTTATGTGAGGTTATGAGTTGTTTTAAAATTTTAGTTATGAGTTATTAATTGGGGTAGAAAATTAATTTTATCCTAGAGCCTAGCATCACATTCAAACATCAATCATAAAGAAACTATGAAAAGCATGTTGTTCTAATGCTAAACACAACATCAAATAATTTTATAGACTAATAAAGAATAAAAGACATTATGGTGTTCATACACCAAAGAGAAAAAAAAAGATGGGTAAAGCTCTACCCTTATACAACCATTACAAAAAAAATAATACATGCTATGAGGGTCTTCTTTTTTCTTCATACTCTTTCTTTTGATTTGATTTGCTCCAAAAGGCATCACAGCACCCCTAAAATTCTGGCCACTCATCTAATCCCCATAACACTAATCCTAATTCTAATGCAAAATTACATCAAAAATAGAAAAGTAAATCTAGCTACACACAAAATAAATGTTAGCTAAACATACCATACAACCCAAGTAGTTATATGAATAATTTGGACTTAGCACCCCACAGATGGGTAACCAAACCCACCTATCCTAACATGAGTTATGCTTAAGGGCTAAGATACCTGCACAACAAAAGCATTTATATTTTTATTCATGACCCTTAAGCACAACCCAAAAAAAACATGATTAGGCTAATACTAACATCCTCTGAAACATACACCCTAACATCCGTCTAAAATTACATCACAAAACAAAACACAACATCATACATACAACACCTAACTTAGCTAGAAGTGGTGACTTAGTATTCTAATGTGTGCTTAAGGCTTGTGTAGCAAGACTTTACTAGGCTTCTTTAGTTTAAGTTTCAATTTGAGTTTGAATTTAAATTTTACCTTTGGGTGATTTCAATTTAAATGATTTAATGATTTATTTTTCATTTTTATTTCACTTTTATTTGGTTAAGATGATGTTTAGGTTTTCAGAATGAAGAGAATGAGTTCCACTTGTAGATGGAATTCACCTATTCTACATCCTAATTCCTAAAGAATCTAAATAAGATCCCTAAGTATCTTAATTAGCCCATTTGAATTTAGGTAATTGATTTGATTTGATTTATTTGACTTGATTTAGAATTTAGAATTTGAGTTTGTTTAAGTATTTGATTGATTGATTTTGGATTATTGCATCTTAATAATTCAATATCCTTAATATCTAATGAAGTTTAAGTTTGTTTAAGTTCATGTGTTTTGGTTGATTGATTTTGGATTAGATGTTTTGATTTAATTAAATCTTGATAATTCAATATCCTTTTAGATTAATATCTAATTCTTTTCTTTGATTATGGTTATGTGATTTAACTTTATGTTTATTTAATTGATTGATTGTGGTTCATTTATTTGTAGTTTGATGATTAGATTAAATTTTATTTTGATTTTAATTGGGTTTGATTCTTTGTAATTAGATTTTATTTTTAATCACATCCATTTGTCATGTTCATCAAAGTTTGGTTTGTATTTTGATTTCATACATTGGATAGTTGATTAGTTTATCTTATTTGAGTAGGTTGAATGAGATTTGACTTGATTACATATTAAATTGATGAGAGTCTTTCTTAATTTAGTTTAATCATTTAATTTGATTTGATTAGCTTTATTGGTCTATGTATTTGCTTAGGTTCAATGTGATTATGATTAGTTTAATTAAGTGTGTTTATATTAATTATAAAGGTTTGTTTAATTTTTTTAATTTGGTTTTATATTTGCTTGGACTAATGATGTAATTAATGACTTAATAATTTAGGTTTAATTTAGGTTTAATTGCATTTTTATTGATTAAACTTAAGTTTAATGTGATTAATTTGATTAACTTAATTAGCTTGTTTAAGAGATGTGATCAAATTATTAAATTAAGTAAAGATTTGTTTAATCTTTAATTTGATTTCATATTTATTTGAGTTAATGATGTAATTAATGAGTTAATGATTTAAGTTTAAATTAGGATTTTAATTAGTATTTATTGAATTTATTTAATTAAGCTTAGGTTTAATGTGATTAATTTAATTAACAATTAGTTTATTTAATAGGTGTGATTAAATTAGTAATAGATTGGTAAGTTTTAATTTGGGTTAATTTTAATGTGATTTATAAATTAATTTACTTTATTAAGATGATGAATTAGTTTATTAAGCCTGCATTAATTAGATATTTGATTAATTTATTTTGATTAAGGGCTAATTAAAAGTTTTGGATTAATTAGGTGTTAGTTTAATTATAGATTAATGATTTAATGATTTAAGTTTAATTTAGGTTTTGATTAGTGTTTAGCATCTTAATTATGTTTGATTAAGTTTAGGTTTAATATGATTAATTTGATTAACTTAATTAGTTTACTTGAGGGTGTGATTATTAAATTTAATTGGGGTTTGATTTAAGCTTAACTTTAGAGTTAGCTTTAATGTAACTTATTAAATTAATTGATTAATTAAGATGATGGATTAATTTATTAAATTTGCATTAATTAAATGTTTGACTAATTAAGTTTGATTATTCATGATTAGGGTTTTACTTGATTTGATTCATTTATTATGTTTGTTTGATTTCATTAACATGTTTGATTTAGTTATTAGGTTGAAATATTTAATAGATAATTAATTATCTCATTCCAAATGGATGTGATTTAATCATATGTTAATTAAGTTTACTTTAATTTTATTTGGTTTAATTATTAGTATCAAATGATTAAAGTTTCCTAAATTGTTGGGTTTTGAGTTTGATTTAAGATTTAATCTTTTAATTGAGTTTTTTATTAACCTAAATAGGTTTAATCATATTTAATTTAATTTTCTCTAAGAATGATATTTCTGATTTGAGATTTGATTAATGATTGCTTAAGTGCTATTTCATTTTCGATTTTGATGCAATATTTAAATTGTTTTTTATATTTTAATTAACTCCTTAATTAATTAAACTCTAACCTTAAGTGTTTGTTTGGGGTTCATTAAGATTCAAAAGATCACATTACTTTCTTAAGAGTCTTAGATGTCAATTGAAGTGATTTAAGCCATTTTGAAGATTTTTGTAAATTTTTGATTTTTTATTTAATTTATTTTATTAAAATGAATAATCTGAACTACAAAATTTAATTTTTCTTAATCCATTAGTCCTTTTCACTTGAAATTTTATGGTAGGTGTTTTAACTTTAATTTCAATCCTAAAATTTCAACTTAATTTGACTTATATTTTGGTTTAATTAATGAAATTTGATTTTTACTAAAACTCAAATTAAGCTCATAATACTTAGTGAAATTTGGTGATTTTGGATTTGTTGGATTCCTCTTGGAAAGATGAATCCAATGAGCCCTTGTTTGTAATTTTTTGTTAAGTATTTTATTTTCTATGAATTTTGGAATTTTCATGTGATTTAATTTATTGTTATTATTATTATTTGTTTATTTTTTTAAAAAAGGAAATACGGTGGTTTTGGCGGAAGAGGATGGCACTTTTGGACCGTCCATCCGCAGATTGGTCCAGATCGCATGATCGAGGCGGATCGATGCGATGATCGTCGAGCCATTAGATCGCGAACCGTGATCGATAGTCCAAATTATTTCATCGGCTTCATCGCGTGATCGAGACATTTGATCATGCAAACGTCGATCCCGATCATTGCATCACACAATCTAAGGCCGGATCATGCGCATCTCGATCCACATGAATCGGGGATCGGCGGTGGTGAAAAAGTATTTTAGGGGTATTTTTGAAAAAAAAGAGGGTTTCTAAGCCAAAACTTGTCCAAATGGACCCATTTTTGCACCAATTCATACCGAAAAAATTCTATTTCCTAATTGGGATGATTTAAAGTAAAAATGTTGGATTATCTAAGGGAAATTCCTAAAATTATGAGAAATTTATTACAAAATATGTGAAATCCTAAGGCTATCTATGATTTGATGAAATTTACCTAGCCAGAGATGATTTTTGATGGTGGTGAAGATCCAAGCATACTCCTAGGTATGTGAGGAATTTTTGGAGTAATCTGTAGCCCTTGTCTCCTTTCAAAATGTGCCTTCTCATGTCTATGGAAGAGCAATTACTTGTTTTTGAGCTCAAAATGGCTCAAAGAAGTGGGGATGGGTTCCTTTTTTGCTTTGGGGAGCTTTTGGGGGCTGAATGGTGGTGGGAAAAAGAGATCTCAAGCCTCATCTCTGCCTCCTTTTATAATGGCCGAAAATTCAATATTTTTTAAATTTTTTGGCTCCAAATTGATTGACATCTTGTTGGGGTGGCTGGGATGGATGCTAGATTGATTGAGGACTTTGGAATTTTTCTCCAAAGTCCTCTCTTGCTACCATATGATCAAATTTATTCAATGCAAATGTTGGGGATGAGTTAAGTGCATGTGATGGGAGGAATTAAATGAGGTTGGGTGGAATCCTATGTGGGGAGGATTCATGAGGGGTTTAAATGGGTTGGGTTTGTTTTGGGCTAATCCCAAATGGGTTTGGGTCAGGTTTGATCAGCCCCCAATGGGTTTTGGCTTGGTTTCAAGGGATTTGGCCCAATTTGGGTCATATGGGTCATTTTGGGTCGAATTGACCCATTTGACCAAAATTGGCCAAATTAGCTTGGGATATGGGTTGATTCATGTTCAATTGGCTAATTGAAGATGAATGTGTCTTTGGTTTGAATTAATTTGGATTTAATTTTGATTTAGGCTAAATTGACCCTTTAGGCCAATTTGGGCTAGGTTGGGTCAAGTTGACCAATTGGGCTCGATTGATCAAATTGAGTTTAATTATGGCTTTGGTCAAGTTCAATAATCAATTTGGAATGAACTTGAGCCATTGGTTTCAATCAATTTAAGTTAGATCATGATTTGACCCATGATCCTTTAGGCCAATTTAGGTCAATTTGGATCAAATGGCCAATTGGGCTTGGTTTGGCCAATTGATTGCAATTGATCATCCTAGTGTGATCAATAATCATGATGAAAGGTTTTGGTGAGCTTGGTTCAATCCAATTTGGATTGGATTAGATGTTGGCTCAAATGGGTCCTTTAGGTCACTTTGGGTCAAGTGGACCTAAGTGGTCAATTGGTTTAGTTTTGGTTTGATTTGAGTTTAGTTGAACTTATATGAGCCCTAGATTGGAATATAAATTCAAAATCAATTTGGAGTCTAAGGATTTTGGCTCATTTGAAATTTTCAAGTCAAAAGGGCTAGGTTGGGTTTGACTTGGGTTGGTTTCGATTCGATTTGGTGATTGTAGGTTTCATTTATATTTGGGTAGATAATTGAATAAATGATTGAATCAAAAAAAAATTCATTAGTTTTGACTTGATCTCGATAGGATTTGGCTAAGTCCAAAGAATTGGCTTAAAGGGTTCAGATTGAGTTTGGATTTGATTTTTGATATAATTTTGGTCATTTGAATTTGGATTTCATTTATATTTGTGAATATAAATGAAGGAATGATTGATTTATAAAGAGATCAGTTTTATTTATTTGATTTAAGGGGAGTTTTGGCTAAGCTTATGAATGTGGTTCATATGGCTTAGAAAGGGGTTTTAGGATTTCAAATTTGATTTTGGGTTTCAATCATTTGGAGTCAAATTTTGAAATTAGATTTGGAATTTGAATTTGAATTTGAGATTTGGTTTGAGAATTGAGTCTAGGTTTGATTTGAGAAAGTGTATCTAGATTGGGTTTAGGCTATGGGATAGGTAATTTTTTTAAACCCTAAGGCATAAATTAATCTTATGATTAACACTTTCTATCTCTAAAGTTCTAGCTTTTGGAAATGTGTCCTAATCAAGACTTAAATAAGATGCATTGTGCATCATATTATAAAGCTCATCCAGAAAGTCTACATCTCGATTTTAAACCCAATCTTTAGTGAGGTTATGAGTTGACTATGAGTTGTTAAGTTAGGTAAAATTTTCCCAAAGAGTAATCCACATATACCATACATAAAGCAATGAATAAACTTGAAAAACATGCCACTTAATGCAAAAGCTAAGAAAATCATTAATTTTTTAAATCCAAAGAAAAAAAGAACTTGTGGTGCACTTAAACAAACCTGAAAATATCAAATGTGGGTACAGATCTACCCTTATACAACCTAGATTATAATAATTAAATTACAATTAAGAGGTCATTGTTATGAGAGTCTTCCACTTCTTTCTTCTTTTCTCTTTCTTCTTCTTTCTTCTTTTCTTTCTTTCATCTTCTTTCTTCTTCTTTTCTTCTTTTCTTCTTTGGTTCCTTCTTTCTAAGGTAGATGCTCCAAGTCATGGTGCATAAGATAGAATCTTATGACCAATGTTCATCTTAATCCCCATAATCATTCCAAAATCAATTGCATAAATTTACATGAAAAGAAAAGGAAATCTAACAAACACCTAAATAAAAGGTTAGTTAAAACACACCACACAAATTCAAGCAATTATATTACTTATCACCCCACACATGGGTGCTAAGTTCAAATTTTTAAGCTTAGGGGTATAAAAGCAGAAAAAATTATATTTTTTTATAAGCCTAAGCACAATTCCATAGAAAAGAATAGACTAAGAACATCCTTCCATTCATTCTATGAGCCATCTAACATCATCTAAAATATATATCACAAAATAAAACAAAACCACCCAACTACCTAAATTTAGAAGTGGTGACTTATATGTGTCTTTGAACTTGTGGTATGTTTAGCTATCTTTAGGTTCAAATTTTCTAATCTTGAAGAACATGTTCAACTTTTCTTTTTTATTTTTTTTTTTTTTATTTCATGTTTTTTTGGTTTAGTGGATCTCAATTAATTACTAAGTTATGAAGAGATGGAAAAGAAGAACTTCCTTTCCATCCCTAACCTAAATAAATTCTAAAATATTCACATTTAGTTTTTGTTTAAATCTTTAATTAAAGGTTTAGATAAACTCTAAACAAACCTATTAAAAAAGAAAAGCATTTTAAGATTAAAAATGAATCAAAATTCACATAACACATTACTTGCTTTCTTTCCCAACATATATAACATGCATATGGATGGACCCTAAGCATATCTATACATACAAATGAGTATTTAACACACTTTATGATGCATGCTAAGTAATCCATTTAAGAAATTTAGAAATTTGAATATGCATGATTTTTCTTAAGTATGAGGTTTCCTTTCCAAATTTTCATAACACATGAAAGTAAGAAAGGCATAAGTGAGTATACAATTGTTAATTAGGTGTAAGGTACAAGACCTACTTATGATTACTTAAGACTTTTAACCTTAGGGTTTTTGACTAATATCTACTTTCTTAAATACAAACATATGTATAAAAGAAATGAAATAGAAAAGGAGAATGCAAAAGTTGTATTAATGGATTCATTTTATTTATATGAATATGTATGCTAAATAGGTAACCCTTCTTAAGTGGTAGCATAAGATGAATAGGATATGGAATTAGGTGAGTGTTAGCTTCTTTTCAAATGAACCATACCTCACCAGATTCCTATTCAAAACTATACCAACATAAGAAAGAAAGGAATATATCTAAGCATACCTTTATATTCTTTCACATGCAAGCTTATAATTAAAGTATAAGTAGCACACTTTTAGATTTGGTATTTGATTTATATGTTTTGAAAATAATTTGGATTTAGTAGTGATAATAGCCATTCATATTTCTACTTTGTAACATATGCAAATTTGACATATTAACAATTTCATTTTAAATTTTGAATTTAAATATGAATGCATGAGATCACATGACATACAAATTTAACATGTTGGAGAAAGATTCAATCAATGAAACATTTAAATAAACTCACTTCACTTAAATCCTAAATACATTCATAGAATAAGAAAGTTTAAAATAAATCAAAGTGAATTCAAAGTGATTTGTGTTTAGTTTGGAGTTTGATTTAATTTTGAAAAGGTGAGATGAGTTTCTATTTCTAACCCATTCCCACATGTGTTTATATTTTTGTTCAATTTTTAGATAATTAGATCCATTTTTATGCATTAATTAGGTTAAGGTATGTAACTTAATTAACCCTTACACACACTCTTAGAAGAATTAACCAAATAATTCAATGAGATGACATAAAAACTCACAATTTAAATTTCAATGCATGTAGTAAGAAAAGGCCCAATGCAATTTGGCATAATTAATAGTTAATTAAGTTAAGTGGTTTAGCTTAAGTAATTTCAAACACACTTTCCTTATGAATTGGGTTTTGATTTTATAATTGAACTTAAGCTATTAAATACCTAAGCATCTACCCAAAGTAGATTAATTAAGTTTAAAACTTTTTTAGAATTTTAGAAATTAAGGGATATATTAATTAACCCTTAATTAAGAGGAGAATAAAGAGATAAAAGGGGTTTAGGAATAGCTTGAAATACCCCAAAATATTCCATAAACCTCTACTTATTGATCCAACCTTAATCAACCTAATATGGATTAAAATCACTAATTATATTAATTATCCTTTACATAAGGAGGTAATTAAGAAATCCATATGCAATTCTTCTAATCAAGCCTTCAATAAATCCAAAGAAAATTAGGGGCGAAGTCATCCCTAAAATATATCCAAGAAGTTTGTGATTAATCAAGAGGCTAATTAAAAATTAATTAGCAAAATGAGTTTTTAATAAAACTTAAATTAGAAAATCATAATCAAAACCCATTGAAATTAATTTTAAAATATTCTAGGTTGAATTATCTTTTCATAGATTTATTTCATAATATTTGAATTTTCTATAGGGCATTATGAATTTTAGAAGATCCCTAGATTAATTAGAAATAATTAAAACATCCTAACTAATCCTCGGCTCACACTGCGTGGTGGTTTGATGGTGCTTTACATGCATCACACCTGAGGGGCTTACGTTATCAAATCCCAAGTGGTGGCTAGTAGTGTGCGGTTTGATCTCGTATCAAGATCGGACACGAGATCTCCCTGTAGTATTAAAATGGATAAGGAATTTCTAAACGTGGGGAATTATCTCGGACGTCCATCCAAAATGCGTGGATGGATGGATGAGATCTCCCAAGTTTTTGCATTTGATCAACGGAGACCATCCATGATCAAGGGGAAGATCTGAGCTCGATTGAGCTCAGATTCAAACCAAACTCAACCCACACCATCTAAAGCTAAAGGAGCATCCAAGTAAAATCCATGGGATTAAAATTTCTTTCATGAAGCTCCACACCACATTGAGTTTAATGGTCAAAATCCCATACCTCACCGGTGATCTCGATTCCCTTGGAGAAGCTTTTTGTTGACAGCGTGAAGTTTTGAGCACTTGAGGTTGAGTGGATTATATGGACCACCTCCTCCTTTAGCTAGCCTTTGATCGAGCTAGGTCCCCTTGCCTTTGGAACTTCAAAGAGAGCTTGGGTGCACTCGACTTGCCTCTCGATGGAGTGTGCAAAAGCAATTGTGAATTGAGTGAAATTCATGAATGGATTGAGTTCCCCTATTTTCACACTGTGCAAAACTGAGAATATGAGATTTGATTTCACTCTTGGAAGCTTGAAGAGGCTAAGGATTGGCTTCTTTAGCTTCCTTAGGTTCAATTGAATTGAGGACTAATGGATTTGAGTTTGTTTAGGGGGAGTATAACTCCCAGAAGATCATGATGACCATGCCATTTTGATCCAATTGATCATAATGGGGAGTTTGTTTTGGCTTTTTTGAGTTGGCACATGGTTGGTTTGAGCCAAGTGGATTTTCCAACCTCTCATGTGCTTCAATTTGAGTGGGAGAGGGAGTTTGAATTTAGCATTTTGACCCAAGGGGTCGGGTTTGGTCTAGCGACCAATTGAGCTGACCAAACTCATTGGGTTGGGTGCACCACTCTTCACTAGGTCCCCTTGAACTTTTAGGAAAGCCTCAAGTGAATGTGAAGAGGGTATGACCAAATTACCCATGGATTAGGCCAAAATTTCTTCTATGTCCTATGGGTAGAATGGTAATTTTGCTAATTTTTTACTTTGGGTATGTTGGGTATGTGGAGAAACTAGGTTTGCCCAAGTTTCATGAGATTTGAAATTCATTTGATAGGGTTTGGCTCATGTTTACCCATTTAGGTTAAAATGGGTCAACTTGGGTCAAGTTGACTAATTGGTCAAATTGGCTCAAACCAAGGGTCAAGGGACTACTTGACCCATTGGTTTCAATCAATTTGGCTTGGATCAAGTTTTGACACATTTTGACCCTTTAGGTCAAAATGGGTCAACTCAAGTCAATTTGGCTCAAATGTTAGCTTGGTCAAGTTCAAACATAAGTCATGAGTGAAGTTGGATCAATGGTTTCAATAAATTTGACCTATGGTAGAATTTGGCTAAGTTAGGTTTCATTTTGGGTTAAGAGTTGACTTAGTCAACCCTTGGGTTTGACTTGGTTTGACCCAATTTGATAGATCGATCATCCCATAATGATTGTTGATCATGATGAGAGGCAAATATGAGTTTGGTTCAATCCAATTTGGTTAGGATTAGAATTTGGCTAAGAAGGGTATTTAGGTCACTTTGGGTCAAGTGAGCCTAAGTGGGTCAAATGGCTTGGTTAAAGATTTGAGCTTGATTGATCTTGTATATGGACTTATCATTGAAATATAAATCCATTTATAAGTGGTTTAAAGTGAAATGGGTTTTGATCCATTTGACAATTTCATATTAAAAGGGAATGAAAGGATTTTGGCTTTGGTTTTGATTGAGTGATTGAAGTTTGGATTTATAAATGGGCTCATGATTATAGGGTTGATTGAATCATAAGAGAAAATCAAGAGTTTGGATTGATTTGAAGTTGATTTGGCTAACTTCAAAATTTTGACTTGAAAGGCTTAGATTTGATTTTGAGTTGATCTGAGTTTGATTTTTGGAATTGGTTTTGATTGTTTGAATTTATATTTCATTTATATATATGAATATAAATGAGAATATAAAGATGATCAGAAAATTTCAAGGATTTGAAGTGGTTTAATCATGATTTGGGCTAGGTCTATTAAGAAGGATTTAAGGGACTTAATTTTTTGAGATTTGAATTTTTTTGAATTTGGTTTGATTGTTTATATTTATATTTCATTTATATATGTGAATATAAATGATAATATAAATGTTATGAGAAAATCATGACTTTGATATTTGATCAATTTAGGCTAAGTCCATTAATGGATTAATGACTATGAAATTTTAAATTGACAATTTAATTTGATGGTTTGATTTGATTGATTTATATTTATATTTCATTATATATGTGAATATAAATGAGAATATAAATGTGTTTTGAGAAAATTCCATGAGTTTGATTAAGTTGATTAAGGTTTTGGATAAGTCCATTTAATGGAAAAACTTAGAAATTTTAAAAATGTAATTTTTGAGGATTTGATTTGATTGATATTTATATTTCATTTGTATATGTGAATATAAATGAAAATATAAATGAGTTTGAGAAAATCTCATGAGTTTGAATTGATTTTTAAGGTTTAGCTAAGTCCATAAATGGAAAATTAAGGGACTTAGGAAAATTTCATGAATTGATTTGAAATTTTGAGTTTAGTTTGATTGATTTGAATTTATATTTCAATTATATATGTGAATATAAATGAGAATATAAATGAATTATGAGAAAATCTCAAAGATTTTATTTGGTTTAGATCATAATTTTGGTTAAGTCCTTAAGAAAGGATTAAGGACTTAGGAAATTTGAACTAAAGAATTTCGATGGATTTTGATCATGGGTTTCAATCATAGATTTAAATCATGGATTTCAATCATATGGAGTTCATTTGAGTTTTGAGAAAATGAAATGAGAATTGATTTGGAGTTTTACTTGAAAGAAGAAGGAAAGTGAGAATGGTTTAAGCTAAGGGTAGGAAGTTTTTAACACCCAAAGGCATGACTTATTCCTGGCTAACTCTCTAAGTCTCTAGGGTTATGTTGAGTGTCCACCTAATCACTAGATGTGTCTTAAGACTAAGGAACTCTTAAAGTCTAAGAGGAGCCCTATGTCTAAGATGGAGGGGTACAAAGCTCATTCTAAAAAATGAGGTCAACAAAGGGTGCCCAATAGGTGTGGTGTGATTGACAAGGAACACTGCATGTATTGGTGTTGATCAAAATGATCAACAACACTGAGAGATCACAAGCACTAATAGAAACAATCTATCCTTAATGCAAGGAAAAGAAAGAATCCAGAGCTTAGTGCAATGTGGCTTTACTTATGTCCAAGACATAAGAGAGGGAAGAAATCCACTAAGTGATAGAGTGTGAACCTTCCACTAGGGAAGCAGGTTCTAGTCATCTACATGGGGATGAGAGGTTTGAACTGATTAGAATCTCACTGAGGAGAAAAAGATTTGATTTAATTTCCACTAGGGAAGAGGTTGAATTTGTTTCAATTTTTTGTTAGGTTTGAATTTTTAGATGAACCCTGTTGGTTTGCGATGGATTGCACTAAGTAGGAGCCATGGAGGCCAAGACTTAATTCAGATTTTCCAATCCAAAGGGGTAGTCTACTAAACAGGTAGTAGGACTAGCCAACCAAAGGGATGCCTTTGGTAGCGGTACTATGAAAAAGCTAGTAGACTTACGTCCTCCAAAGTAGAGATAAGTTGTTGGGATAATCTATTGGCAAGGCAACAAATTGAACCCAATATAGGGCTGACTATTGAGTGAATGTCATTGGGGAATCAGATCAACTCAAAGATAGTCAAGGTTAATTTTTATTTTTAGATTTATTTTGATGGATTTTGTTAGTTTGTGATGGATCAAATTGAGAAGGAGCTTATCGAATCCTAGACCTATCTTAGATTTATTGAAATAAAGGGAGTAACTTCCCAACCTATGGGAGAACTATCCAACCAAAGAAGTGCCTTTCTGTTTGCAATGATCAATTAAAGGGAAGAAAGCCTGGGGACTCACACCTTCCACTAGAAAAGACCACTAGGGTGATTGGTTACTTTGGGAAACAAATTGAACTTGACTTAGGGCTGCCCATTGGTTTGTGACAATCATGCTAGAAAGAATGCATCATAGTCTTACATCTTTCAAAGCAGAATGATTGTTGAGGTAACATGCTTGTGGAAAAATATATTGAACCTGACCTAAGGGCACTGAGTGAGTACCAGGATTTATCTCAACTCAGGTAGTCAATTCCTATAGGGAGTTTTGCTGACACTGCCCTAAAGATAGGATGCGTGCTTAAGAAAAAGGGCCTTTTGGGGGTTTGAATTCCTAATCCACATGTGAGTTAATTTTGTTTGTTTTAGTTTTATCGTAGACCCTATTGGTTTGTGAGGGATCAAACTAAGAAGGAGCTTATATCCTAGACTATCTCGATTCTTGAACCAAGAGAATCTGCATCCTGAATAATTTGTCCAACCACAAGGGTGGCTACTAGGAAAGGGGAACTTTCCAATCCAAAAGTAACCCAGGTAGTGTTTAAATGGGATCACAAAGGATGTGATCCAAATAGAATTTTCACAAGAATGGGGCCACTAAATCCAAAACCATGGAGGAAATGACATGGCTAGTCATATATCTAATAGGTATTCAAAGGAGAAAGCATGAGACTCACATACGCAAGAGTGGTGTATCCAGGTGAGTCACTATCGGCATAGTAAACATCAACCAACCTAAGGTGGGTCCCATTTGCAATAATCAGAAGAAAGCTGAGGACACACATCCTTATAGTGAAATGACTCGGGATAGTCTATCTTCTCGACAAGTGCTATCCGACCTCGACTCTTGAGTGAATGCCACTAGGGGACTTATATTGACTCAAAAGTAGTCAAGGAGGAGCCTCTAGGGACTTATCTAAACCTCAAATATACTGTTAGAACATGATGGCTAGTTCAAGAAGAAAGCATGGGGACCCATCTTCTTAAGCAAAGTCAACATGAGGTAGCTATTCTGGGTGGTGAAGACTACCATACTAATAAGGCACTCATTGGTTTGCAATGGTCAAGTTAGGAAGAAAGCATGGGGACTCACATACTCAAAACAAGTGACCACTGGGGTGACATACTAGCAAGATAGCATGTAGACCTGACCTAGAGCAGCTAATGAGTGAGTACCACATGGGGCTTGCTCCCACATCAAATTAGCTTAAGATAAAAGATTTGTGTTTATTGTGTGCATATGTTAAAAGAAAGACACGGAGGATTCTTACACCCACACATTGGGGTTTGATGAAGTGGTGCCACGGATGGCCAAAGGATTCCCACTAAGAAAGGATGTCACTTGGGTTCTCATACCTATCTTAGTTATGCTAATGAAATAGGATGCCTCCCGGGTTCTCTTACACCTATTTTAATAGCATCGGAGATTGTGTTTGTTGTGAAAGAGGGATAGGATGCCAGGGGACTCTTACACTACCCTAGACACATCATGGGATTAAGACAAGCAAACAACACTTCAAAAGAAGAGAAGATTTGATGAATGAAATCAAATTTTGTTCTTTTATTAATGATTTTTTCAAACATGATTTGTTTCATGGGTAATATTTCTTTAGATAGAGCCCATTAATTGGAAGCATCGGTGTTCCCCTTTACAATCAATAAGCTGATAAGATCCTCCTTGGTAAGCCTTCTCTATGACATAGGGGCCTTCCCAAGTGGGTTCAAACTTTCCTCCCATCTTTTGACGAGCAATAATTGGTCTCTTTAGGACTAATACAAGTTCTCTTTCGGAAAGACCTAGGGCACTAGCTTGTTATGAGCTTGAATCATTTTGGCCTTGTACTCGAGGTTCTAATGCCCATAGGTGACTCTTCTCCAAACCTTCAAGCTCTTCTAACCACAACTTTTCATTCCACTCTTTAGTGATCTTACTACCCAATGTTATCCTTAGTGACAGGAGTTAAACTTCTAAATAAGAATGGCTTTAGACCTATACACTAAGGAAAATAGGGTAGACTGAGTTGGAGTTTGGTATGCAGTGCGGTAGGTCCACAAAGCTTCAACCAACTACTCAATCCACTATTGTTTGTTTCCATCAAGAGTCTTCTTCAGTATCTAGATGAGAGTTTTGTTGAATGCTTTTTCTAAGCCATTTGCTTTAGGGTAGTAGATGATGGAGTATCTCCAATCTATCTTTATCTTCGCGTTGATCTTCATGCTTTTGAATGTAGTACCATTATCGGATATAATTCATCGAGGCACCCAGAACCTATATATGATATGGTTCTTGAAAAACTAAAGCACATGGTGAGTTGTGACCTCTCTGAGTGGGATGGCTTTCGCCCACTTTGAAAAGTAGTTGGTGGCAGCTAAGAAGAACTGACGACCCTTGGAAGAAGGAGGATCAATTGGACCTACAATGTTGGTACCCCAACACTCAAATGGCCATGAAGCTAAAGTAGGGTGTAGAATGTTGGGTGGTTGGTGGAGGACCACACCATATACCTGACATTGATGGCATCTCTTAGCTACATCCATATAATCTATGATCATAGAAGGCCAGTAGTATCCAAGTCACTTGATCTTTGTCATCATCTTCATATCGAATTGATGTGCTTCGCATAGACTTGATTGTACCTCAGTTACAATGCTAAGGGATTCATGTTTATCTAAACAACGTAACCACATTTGGTCAAAGGACAGGCAGTACAGGGTGCCATGAACAAGAGTGTAAGAAAGAGCTCTCTATTTCATCTGATGGGCTTATGACTTTTCATGAGGTAGTTTGCCGATGTTCAAGTAATCTATGAACAGTTACCTCCAATGCAGCACCTTTCCCATTTTGACAATGACAACCTCTCTTTCAAGAGAAAGTCTCTCAATGAGTTCAGCATCAATAAGAGATAGGACTTGTCTATTTTGGACCCTTATTAAAATGGTCTCATCTTCCGAACATGCCAATTCTTTGGCAAGTTTGGCCAAGGCATCTACTACTGCATTCTCTACACGGGGAACCTTGTAAATAGTGAATTTAAGAATCTGGGCCAACAACTTCATGGTATACTCATAGTATTGAAGCTTGGGTTTGAGAACCTGGTAGGACCAGGCAATCTGGTTGATGACCAAATGAGAATCTCCAAAGTTGTTGATGCTCTTGACATTAATGGTGATGGCTAACTCTAGACCGGCAATCAAAGCCTCATACTCAGCTTCATTATTGGAAAACTAGTATGAGAATCTCATCACATCATAGTTTGGTGTTAGAAGAACTATTTCTACCCCTGTCTTTCTTAGGAGAATAGATCATGGTGCTTCACCTTTAAGAAAAGAAGCACCATCAAAATACATCTCCCATCGGTGGTTTCCGGCCTCCCCTAAGTTCATGATTTATTCATTGGGGAGATCATCACTAAGCGGAGAATCAGTAGGAAGTGGGTGTGATGCTAAGAAATCTGCTAGTGCCTATCCTTTTACTGCACGGAGGGGTACAAATGTGATATCAAACTATGAGAGAATCATGGACCAATGAGCTAAACATTCCGAAAGCATTGGCCGTGTCAATAGGTACTACAGTGGATTGGTTCTAGAGATCAAGTTTGCCTTATGAGAAATCATATAGTGTTGCAGCTTCTGAGAAGCAAAGATCAAAGCTAGACAATGTTTCTCAATAAGTGGATAGTTAGCTTCAGCAGGTATCAGATGATGGTTGAAGTATTAGAGTATGCTCTCCTTCCCTTCGTCATTGTCTTGGGCCAACAAAGCGCTAAGACAGACATCCAATGCAACAGTGTAAAGAATGAGTGCACCCAGATAGGGCACTAGAACTAGTTCACCAAGTACTCTTTGATATCTTCAAAGGCATCGCACTTGTCATCCCACTTAAACTTGGAGTCTTTTGATAAGTCGAGAATTGCTTGCATCTCCCTGATAAGTTTGAGATAAAGAGTCCTAGATATGCCAGCCATCCTTGAAAGGATCTGAGTTGAGTTAAACTCTTAGGAGGTGGCATCTAAGATAGTTTTAATCTTTTCTAGATCTATTTCTATTCCCCAGTGTCAAACAACAAACCCAAGGAATTTTCTTGGAGCTACTCTGAATGCACACTACAGGGGATTCATTTTGAGATTATATTGTCTTAACCATTCTAAAACTACTCTCAAGTCAAAGGTGGTCTTCCTTTTCTCTTGACTACTAGATCATCAATGTAGTACTCAACTTGATGATGGATGAGTTCATTGAAGATCTGAGTCATGGCCCATTGGTATGTAGCACCAGCATTTTTAAGGCTGAAAGGCATGACCCTATAACGAAAGATTCTGATCTCGGTTTGGAAAGCAGTGTTTTTTTCATCTTCAGGAGATATCTTGATTTGGTTATAGCCAGATGATCCAACCATGTAAGAGAAGACTACATGAGATGAGGCGATGTCCACCATTAACTCTAGTATAGGAAGGGGAAACTCATCCTTAGGACATCTCTTATTTAAGTCCCTAAAATCAACGCAAATGTGAATTTGGCCATTCTTCTTCTTAACTGGGATGAGACTAGCTAACCAGTAGGATATTTTTCTTCCCTAATGAAACCAGCATCGATCAGTTTCTTGACTTCAGAAATGACCTATTGTTCAATTTTTAATCACATGTGTCTAGGAGCTTGCTTAATTTAACAGGGTCTATTGCTAGCTTGTAGACTGCTACGTTAGGAGATAATCTTGGCATTTCTTCATAACTCCATGTGAAGCAGTCTTTAAACTCAGTCAATAGCCTAACTAAGTCATTGGTTTCTTCTTCATTCATTAATGAACTGATGTATGTAGGGCGTGGAGTTTCTTTTATCCCGAGGTTGATTTCTTTAAGCTTGTCAATTATTGAATGAATCTCCACTTCAAATTCTAGCGATGCCACTTTGACATGGAGATCATCTGGATCATCCGAAATTTCTAAACACACATTCTCATAAGAGTTGGGGATGAGTGAGAAGAAACTATCAGATTCCAAATGGTTTGTAACAACTAGGCAATAATCATCATCATCGACTGGACCCACTCTACTGAATCCTAGTCTACTCGTTGATTGTGCTTCCCTGCCTATATTGTTCCATAGCTTCTCGAAGTACTCTAACCTATGCTTGGACCATGTGTGAGGAACTAAACCTTTATGTATAACATTTTGAACACAAAAGGTAATTCCATTAATTCTTTAAAAGTATCTTCCTATACATCAACTTTAGGGCTTGAGGAGGGTGATCCCAAAAAGAACTTCTTCTACTTCATGTCACTAGAAGACTTAGGGATTTCCTTAACTACTAAACCTTCAACTTTTTGAGATGTAAGTGAGGTTAGAGCTAAGGTTCCCAACTACTGCCAAATAGTTTTACATAAATGAAATTCGAATACTTTGTTTTTCTTGGAGGCCTAGTCTTCATCTCTGTATGGATCAAAAGTCACCTCCAATGGATCCTACTGAGAGGGGTCGGCTGGTATACTAATCACATTAGACTCATCCTCTGAGGTAGATTCCAAGTCTATATGAATAGTAGGGGTACTCTTATGAATTAGAACATGACCTCTATTGGCTGAAGGCAAACTAGGGGGTCTCCCACCTCTGGACTGCCTCTATTTTTGCCTCTGCCTCTACGTGGTGGAGGTTGAACCATTCTACCCACATATCCATATGATGGAATTAACTGTGAGTGGAATGTGATATGCTGCTCTATTTCTTCTTCAATTAACCCTTCTTATTCACTTGGACTTTTATTTTTCTTTTCATTTTCTATTATCTGTTCTTTTTCTTTTGTATTTGCATTTGAATTTTGTCTATGTCACGAGAAAGGGTGTTTTGAGGAAGATAATAAGTCACATCCTCATAAATCTCAACCTCTCTAACTAAAATGGCTTTTCATCCTGATTTAACATGGTACTCAATTCCATCTTTTTTGAGCTAGATGCACTGATGAAGGGAGGATGGAATGATCTTGCTTTGATGTATCCAAGTCCTACCAAGCAAAGGAGTGAATGAAGTATTCGAATCAATGATGTAGAACTTGGCTTCAGTCTTCCAATCACCTATCTCCAAAGGTAACACTATAGAACCTAAAGCATGCTCACCTTGATCATTGAATCCTCTCAACATCATCCTATCTCCTCAAAGTGTAGAGATGTCGAATAGGAAAGGGTCTTTAGACTCATAATGTTAACCGATGCACCTGAATCCATGAGAACCCTAATGAGTCTGAACCTATCCATGTCAATTATGATGTATCCAAGGCCAATTTGATCTACTGCTTATGGAATGATGTCTTTCTGTAGAGGCTTCTAGTTATCTAGGGTTTTGATTTGCTCTATGCATGCTTTTTTTATCTATGCCATCATTGTCTTAGAACTTCTTTGTGGGATGAAATTGAAAAAAATAAATGTTGAATCTGAATTTGTTCTCTAATAAAAATAAAAAAAAAACCAAAAACCCTAAACCCAAAACTAAAACCTGAACCCTAAGCTTAAAACCTAAACCCTAAACCCTAAACCCTAAAACTAACCCTATACCCTAAACTCTAAACCCTAAACCTACAACCCTAAACCATAAACCTAAAATACTAAAACCCTAAACCCTAAACCTTAAACCTTAATCCCACAAAGCCCAACCCTAAACTCAAACTAAACTCTAAACCAAACCCAACCTAAATCCCAAATAAACCTAAACCTAAAGTAACTAAATAAATTTTAAAAAAAACAAAAACCCTAAAACATAATAAACCTAAAACCATAGTGGGTAGAACCTTGATGGTAGGAACATCACCATCAACCGGGGCTAGGCTAGAACTTTGGGTGGAGTGAGGTGGAGGATTGTTTATGGTGGTGGGGTATAAAGTGAATATGGAGGAAGGAACAGTAGAAACCATATAATGGTGAATCCCAGAACTGAGAAATTGAAGAATGATCCACTATTTATGGAACTGTCTTTATAGTAAACTTCTAATTATCTAGGGTTTTGTTCTATGGCTAATTTTTATCTATGTCATCGCTTGTCTTACAAAACTTGTTGTGTTACTTGATATGAATAATAAATTTTAATGAATTTGTTTCTCAAAACCTAAACCCTAAACTAAAACCTAAACACCTAAAACCCTAAAACCATAAACCATAAAACTACAACCCTAAACTTTAAACCCAAACCCAACCCCTAAACCACCTAAACCAATCCCTTCTAAAAAAACCTAAAATAAAATAAATAAAAAACCTAAATCTAAATAAAATAATAAAATAAAATGAAATAAAATCCTAAACAAAAAATAAACCTAACCTAAACCTAAAAATAAATAAAACAAAAAAAAATTTAAACTAAAATAAAAGAAATAAAAACCTAAAGTAAACTAAAAATAAAATAAACCAAAAACCAAAAGCTAAATGAAAAATAAAAATAATTTAAACCTATATTAAAATAAAATAAAAACTAAATAAAAACCTAAACCTAGAAAACAAACCTAAAAATAAATATAAAATAAAACCTAAACCTAAACCATAAATTAAAAGAAAAAATCTAAACCTAAAATAAATAAAATAAACATAAACCTAAACCTAAACTAAAATAAACTAAACTAAATAAATAAAACCTAACCCTAAACCAAAAATAAACTAAACCTAAACCCTAAACTAAATAAAATAAAATAAACTAAAAAATAAACCTAACTACTAAAAAAAATAACTAAAATAAACCTAAAATAAAACCTAAAACCTAAACCTAAAAAAAATAAAATAAAATAAAACCTAAACCTAAAATAAAATAAAATAAAACTAAGGTAAAAATAAACATAAATCTAAACTTAAACCTAAAAAAACTAAAATAAAACCTAAACTAAAATAAATACCTAAAATAAATAAAATGAACTAAATAAAATAAAATAAACTTAAATAAAATAATAATAAACTAAAATAAATAAAAAATAAATTAAAAAAACTTAATTTTACCATTTTGTATTTTAAAATAAAACTAAACTAAAGATCTAAACCAAAACCTAAACCCTAAACACTAAACCTTATGTTGTTTAAAATTAAATAATATAAATTAAAATAAACCAACCCTACCCTACCCTCTAACCACACTAAACATACTACCCCGGACCCACCTTAAAGCCTAAAGCCTCACCCACCATCCTTAAATCTAATACCTAAACTAACCCCACAACCCTAAATCATAAACCCTAAACCCTAAACCCTAAACCTTAAACCCTAAACCCTAAAACCTAAAAATGTAAACCTAAAAATAAAATAAAAATTAACTAAAACTAAAATAAAACCTAAACCAAAAAAATAAACTAGAATAAAAATCCTAAACATAAATAAATATACCTAATATAAATAAACTAAATTAAATGAAAATAAAAAATAGATTTAAATAAAAGTGATAAATAAATATACTAAAATAAACCTAAATCTACTAGTTTACTTAATTTAAAAAAAAAAAAACAAAACCATAAACCCTAAAACTAACCCTAAACCTAAACCCAAAGTAACCATAAACCTTAAAACACCTAAACCTCAACCAACCCTAAACCCTAAAACCTATAATTTTAAGCCCTAAACCCTAAACCGAAAAGCCTAAACCCTAAACCTTAATCCCTAAACCCTAAAAACCTAAACCTAAACTAAATAAAACCTAAAAAGAAAATAAATAAATAAACCTACACATAAATAAAAAAAAACCTAAACTAAAACCTATACCTAAATGTAAACCTAAACCTGAACATAAAATTAAAATAAAATAAAAAATTAAATTAAATTAAAATAAAATAAATAAAAACCTAAACTAAACTATAAACTAAAATAAACTGAAAATAAAAACCTAAATAAAATAAAAAACTAAACAAAAAATATAAATAAAATAAACCTAAAATAAAATAAAATAAAAATAAAATAAAATCCAAAACCTAAAAAATAAACCTAAAAATAAATAAAAAAATAAAACCTAAATCTTTAAGTAAAAAAAACCCTAAACCTAAAATGATAAAATAAAATAAACCTAAACCTAAACAAAAAATAAACTAAACTAAAATAAATAAAACTGAACCTAAACCCATGCTAAATAAAATAAAATAAACTAAAAATAAACCTAAACCTAAATTAAAAACATAAAACCTAAAATTAAACCTAAAATAAAACTTAAAACTTAAACCTAAAAAAATAAAATAAAAACCTAAACCTAAACCTAAAAATAAAAAATAAAACCTAAACCTAAAAATAAAATAAAAATAAAAATAAACTAAAAAATAAACATAAACCTAAACCTAAACCTAAAAAATAAACTAAAATAAATAAAAATAAAAAATAAACTAAATAAACTTAAATAAACTAAATAAACCTAAACTTGCCATGCATGAAAACCTAAATAAACTAAAACACCAACCTAAAATAAAGCCTTATAACCCTAAAACCCTACCCTACTCCACAACACTAAAACCATGACCCAACCCCAAACTACCCTCTCCTAAACACTCTAAACTATACCTCCACTACTAACTCCACTAAACCTCCCTCAAATCCTAAATCCTCCACAAATGGTGATTACCCTCCTCTACCCTGACCTCCCTAACTAAATAAAAATATTAAAATAAATAAAAAAATGATAACAAACCTTGGTATGTGATTAAAATCCTAATTCTTACCCAAACCCCAAATTCTAAATCCAAACCTAACACCTACCAACTGACCCACAACCCTCCTGACCCTACCTCCAAGGCCCTAGCCAAAATCTTTGACTTGCCTAAACTATGACTCTATCCTAATGAGCATAAAACTATCCTAAAACTCTAAACCACAAACCTAAAACCACAAACCAAAATCCTAAACCATAAAGCTAAACACTAAACCCAAATCTACCCTGGTGAACCCCAAATCCTAAACCCTAAAACCCCAACTTAAACCCTAAACCCTAAATGTACACTAAACCTTAAAACCATAAACTAAATAAAATCTAAAATAAAATAATTAAAAAAATAAAATCTAAATAAAATAAATAATAAAAAGTAAAACTTAAACAAGAAACCTAAATCTAAACATATAAATAAAATAAAATAACCTAATAAAAATAAACTAAAATAAAATAAATAAAAATCTAAACTAAACTATAAAATAAAATTAAGAATAACAAAACCTAAATATAATATAAATTAAATGTAAAATAAATAAAAAATAAACCTAAAATAAAACAAAACAAAAACTAAATAAAATCCTAAACCTAAAAGATAAATATAAAAATAAAACCCTAAACTAAAAATAAATTAAACATAAAGTAAAAATAAAATAAACAAAATAAAATAAACCTAAACAAAACTAAAATAAACTAAAATAAAATAATTAAATCCTAAACCTAAAATAAATCAACCCTAAATCCTAAATAAAATAAAATAAAATAAAATAAAGGTAAACCTAAACCTAGACTAAAAAATAAAAACTAAAAATAAACCTAAAAAGAAAACCAAACTTAAAAAAGTAAAATAAAACCTAAATAAAATAAAAACTAAATCAAAAATAAAAAATAAAATAAACCTAAAATAAAATAAAATAAAACTAAATAAAACCTAAACCTAAAAGTAAATAAAAGAAAAGCGTAAATACAAAATAAAATAAAATAAAACTTAAACTAAAATAACAGAATATAAACTTAAACCTAAATTAAGATAAACTAAAATAAAATAAATAAAACCTAAACCTAAACTTTTAAAAACCTAAACTTATACCTAAACATTTATAAAATAAAATAAACTAAAAATAAACCTAACCTAAACTAAAAAAATAATACCTAAAAAAAACCTTAAATAAAAAATCTAAAACTTAAACTAAAATATAATAATAAAATGCAAACCTAAACCTACAAATTATAAAAGAACCTTAACCTAAAAAATAAACAAAATAAAATAAACTAAAAAAATAAACTTAAACTAAACCTAAAAAATCTAAAACAAATAAACTAAAATAAATTAACTAATCTAAATAAAATTAAAATAAACATAAATAAAATAAAAATAAAATAAAATAAATTATAATATAAAATATCTATATAAACCTAAACTGGTTTGCTTAATTTAAAATTAAAATTTAATAAAATTAAAAAACAAAAACTAAAATAACACTAAACCCAAACCATAAACCCTAAACTAGTGAGCTAAAGTGAACCCTGACCCTAAATGCCAAAATCTCTGACTAAACCTTAACCCTACCAGACCCTAAATCCTGCTCCTGAGCCCTAAACCCTAAACCCTAAATCTTAACCCTAAAATAAAACAAAATCATCCTAACCCAAACCATACCCTAAATCCAAACCCTAAACCTAAAACCACAAACCCTAAAACCCTAAACCATAAAGCCTAACACTAAACCCTAAATTTAAAAAACTGACCACTAAATCCTAAAAAACCCAACCTAAACCTAAACCATAAACCAAACCTTAAAACCATAAACCTAAACTAAATAAAATCTAAAAATAAAATAATTAAAAAAACCAAAATCTAAATAAAATAAAATAATAAAAAAAAAAAAACCTAAATCTAAACATATAAATAAAATAAAATAACCTAATAAAAATAAACTAAAATAAAATAAAAAAAAACCTAAACTAAACTATAAAATAAAATAAAATTAAGAATAACAAAACCTAAATATAATAAAAACTAAATGTAAAATAAATAAAAAATAAACCTAAAATAAAAAAAACAAAAACTAAATAAAATCCTAAACCTAAAAGATAAATATAAAAATAAAACCTAGAAATAAATAAAAATAAAACCCTAAACTAAAAATAAAACTAAACATAAAAAGAAAATAAAATAAACAAAATAAAATAAACCTAAACAAAACTATAATAAACTAAAATAAAATAATTAAATCTAAACCTAAAATAAATCAACCTAAATAAAATAAAATAAAATAAAATAAAAGTAAACCTAAACCTAGACTAAAAAATAAAAACTAAAAACAAACCTAAAAAGGAAACCTAAAACTTAAACCTAAAAGTAAAATAAAAAAGCTAAATAAAATAAAAACTAAATCTAAAATAACAATAAAATAAACCTAAAATAAAATAAAATAAAAACTAAATAAAAACCTAAACCTGAAAGTAAATAAAAAAGAAAACGTAAACCCTAAAATAAAATAAAATAAAAACTTAAACCTAAAATAACAATAATATAAACTTAAACCTAAATTAAGATAAACTAAAATAAAATAAATGAAACCTAAACCTAAACTTTTAAAAAAACCTAAACTTATACCTAAACATTATAAAATAAAATAAAATAAACTAAAAATAAACCTAACCTAAACTAAATAATAATACCTAAAAAAACCTTAAATAAAAACCTAAAACTTAAACCTAAAAAATAAAAATAAAAATGCAAACCTAAACCTACAAATAATAAATAAAACCTTAACCTAAAAAGTAAAACAAAAATAAAAATAAACTAAAAAATAAACCTAAACTTAAACCTAAACCTAAAAAATAAACTAAAACAAATAAACCTAAAATAAATTAACTAATCTAAATAAAATTAAAAATAAACATAAATAAAAATAAAAAATAAAATAAAATAAATTATAAAATATAAAAAATATACTATATAAACCTAAAACTACTAGTTTACCTAATTTTAAAAAAATTAAAAATTTAATAAAAATTAAAAAAAAAAGAAACCCTAAACCCTAAACCCTAAACACTAAACCATAAACCATAAACCCTAAACACTAAATCGTAAACCCTAAAACCCTAAACCCTAACCCTAAATGCCAAAATCTACAACTCTAAATCTTAATCCTAAAACCCAAACCCTAAATCCTACTCCCTAAACCCTAAACCCTAAAATCAACAACCCTAAACCATAAACCCTAAACCCTAAATCCTAATAACCTAAACTAAAAATAAAATATATAAAAAAACCTAAACCTAAATAAAATAAAAAATAAGGAAAAATAAAAACCTAAACCTAAACCTAAAAATAAAATGAAACAAAAATAAATCTAAAATAAAAACTTAAACTAAAAATGTAAAATGTCAAAAACTAAAAATGTCAAAAATAAATCTAAAATAAAATGAAGCTAAAAATAAAACTAAACCTAAACAAAAATATAAAATGTCTAAAATAAATCTAAAATAAATACCTAAAACCTAAACTAAAACAGTAAAATAAAAACCTAAACCTAAACCTAAACCTAAACCTAAAAATAAACTAAAAAAATCCCAAATAATACTAAATATATACCTAAAATAATTAACCTAAACTAAATGAAAATAAAAATAAAAAATAAAATAAATTAAAATAAAAAAATAAACAAAGTAAACTAAATAAACCTAAACCTACTGGTATACTTAATTTTTAAAAATACCCTAAACCTCAAATTCGAAACCCTAAACCCAAAAAAATTAGTCCTAAACCCTAAACCTTACAAAACCCTAAACCCTAAACTCTAATCCTAAACTTTAAACCCTAAGAGCATAAAACCTAAAATCCTAAACCCTAAACCGTAAACCCTACACCCTAAACCCTAAACCCTAAACCCTAAATTAAACCCTAAACCCTAAACCCCAAACCCTAAACCAAAAACTAAAGTAATTAAATAAATTAAAAAATAAACCTAAACCCAAAAACCTAATAAATGTTAACCTAAACCTAAACGTAAACCCTAAGAATGGGCATAACCTTGATGGTAGGAACAACACTGTCAACCAGGCTTTGTTTAGATCTGGCAAAGGAAGTGAAGGTAGTGGCGGCGATTATCGTAGTGGCAGTGTGGGATCTGGAGGTGCTGGTGGATATTGATGTCGTGGTTGAAGTAGTGGTGGTTATGTAGGCGGGAGGAGAGAGGGAGGTTACAGCCGTGATGGTGGCGGAGGTAGAGATCGGGGATTTGATGGTGGATCCTGCTACTCGAGTGGCCAGGGTTGATCGGATTTGATGCTTATGGAATTATGTCTTTACAGTATAGATGATTCTAGTTATCTAGGGTTTTTGATTTACTCTATGCATGCTCATTTTTTATCTATGTCATCTCATGTGTCTTAGAAAACTTGGTGTGTTACTTGGTTGATGAAAACCAAAAGAAGAAATGTTAAATCTTAATTTATTATCTATTATAAAAAAATTAAAAACCCTAAAACCTAAACCCTAATAACCCTAAGCCCTAAACCCCTATACCCTAAAACCCTAAATCGCAAACCCTAAACCCTAAAATCTAAATCCTAAACCCTAAACCCCAAACCCTAAACCCTTAACCTTAAACCCTCAACTAACCCTAAATGCTAAACCCTAAACCCTAAAAAGCTAAAAACATAAACTTAAACTAAATAAATCCTGAAAATAAATAAATAAATAAACCTAAACCAAAATAAAATAAAAAATTAAAATGAAATAAAAACCTAAACTAAAACCTAAACTTAAACCTAAACCTAAAAAAAATTAAAATAAAAAATAAAAACTAAACCTAAACCTAAACTATATTAAAAAATAAAAAACCTAAACAAAATAAAATAAAATAAAATAAAAATTAAATAAAATCCTAAACCTAAAAAGTAAACCTAAAAATAAAACCTAAAAATAAATAAAATATAAAACCTAAACCCTAAACTAAAAAGAACCTAAACCTAAAATAAAATAAATAAAACCTAAACCCTAAATAAAATTAAATAAACTAAAAATAAAACTAAACCTAAATTGAATAATACAACCTAAAAATAATCCTAAAATAAAAATTGAAAACCTAAGCAAAAAATAAAATAAAATAAAAACCTAAACCTAACCTAAAAATGAAAAATAAAACTTGAACTAGAAAAAATATAATAAAAATAAAACTAAACTAAAAATTAAACAAAAACCTAAACCTAAAAAATAAACTAAAATAAATAAACCTAAATAAATAAACCAAAATAAATAAAAATAAAACATAAGCCTAAACAAAAATAAAAAATAAAATAAACTAAAATAAATAAAAAGTAAACTAAATAAACCTAAACCTACTAGTTTGGTTTCCTAAACCATAAATCCTAAACACAAACCATAAACCCTAAACCTTAAAACTAACCCTAAACATACAACCCTAAACATTAAATCCTAAACCCTAAACCCTAAACCCTAAACCCTAAACACCTTGTGCCATAAACCACAACCACTCTAAACCACTAAACCTTAAACCACACCCTAAACCCTAAACCCTAAACCCTAAACTAACCCCAAACCCCATGCTAACCCTAAACCCTATAAACCCTAAGCCCAAACCATAAACCCTAAACACTAAAACCCTAAACCCTAAACCATATTTTGAAAACTCTAAACCCTAAAAACCTAAAAACCTAAACCTAAATGAAATAAAACCTAAAAATAAAATAAATAAAAAATCTAAACCTAAATAAAATAAAAAAAATAAAATAAAATAAAAACATAAACTAAAACCTAAACCTAAACCAAAACCTACAAATAAAATTAAAATTAAAATTAAAAATAAACTAAAATAAAATAAATTAAAACCTAAACTACACTAAAAAATAAAATAAGCCTAAGAATATGAAACCTTAATAAAATAAAAACTAAACGTAAAATAAAAAATAAAATAAACTTATATTAAAATTAAATAAAAACTAAATAAATACTTAAACCTAAAAAAATAAACCTAAAAATAAAACCTAAAAATATATAAAAAATAAAACCTAAACCCAAACCTAAAAAAAACATAAACTTAAAATAAAAATAAAATAAAATAAAATAAAATAAACCTAAACCTAAACTGAAATAAACTAAACTAAAATAAATAAAACCTAATCCTAAACCTAAAATGAACTAAACCTAAACCTTAACTAAATAAAGTAAAGTAAACTAAACAATAGAATTTAAAAATAAATTAAAAGTAATAGCCTAAAATCTAAACCTAAAAAAAATAAAATAAAAACCTAAACCTAAACTTAAAAATAAAAAGTCAAACCTAAACTTAGAATTTAAAATAAAAATAAAACATAACTAAAAAGTAAACCTAAACCTAAACCCGAACCTAAAAAATAAACTAAAATAATAAACCTAAACTAAAATAAATAAGCCTAAAATAAATAAACAAAACTAAATAAAAAATAAACCTAAATAAAAATAAAAAATAAAATGAACTTAAATAAATAAAAAATAAACTTAAACCCTGAATCCTAAATCTTAAACCCTAAACCCTAAACCCTAAACCCTAAAACCTTAAAACCTTAAACCCTAAACTCTAAACCCTAAAGCTATAAATCGTAAACCCTAACCCTAAACCATAAACCCTAAAACATAAAACCTACAATTCTAAACCCTAAACACTAAATCGAAAACTAACACTAAACTATAAAGCTAAAGTAACCCTAAACCTAAAACCCTAAACTAACTCTTTACCCTAAGAATGGGCAAAACCTTCACAACATGAACATTAACATCAACTAGGCTCAATCTAGATCTGGAAGTGGAGGCAAAGGCGGAGGTGGCAGTTATCATAGTGGTGGCGGGGTATCTGGAAGTGCTAGTGATATGGAGGTGGTGGTCGGAGCAATGGTGATAATGGAGGCTAGAGGTGCAACAGAAGTTACAATCATGGTGGTGATAGAGGGAGAGATCAGGGATATGATGGTGGATCCCGCTACTCGAGAGGCGGGGATAGTTCTGATGGGAACTGGAGAAACTGAAGAACGACCAATCCGATCTACTCCTTATGGAATGGTGTCTTTATAGTAGAGAAGGTTCCACTTATCTAGGGTTTTTGATTTGCTTTATAGATGCTCATTTTTGATCTATGTCATCACTTTTGTCTTAAAAAATATGGGGTGATACTTGGTTCATGAAATCAAAAATAATAAATATTGAATTTGAATTTGTTCTCTATTAAAAATAAAAAAACTTTATACCCTAAACCCTAAACCCTAAACCCTAAACCCCACACCCTAAACCTTAAAAAGCTAAAAACCTAAAACTAAATTAAATAAATATAAAAAAATAAAATAAATAAAAAAGCCTAAACCAAAATAAAATAAAAAACAAAATTAAAACATTAACTATAACTTAAACCTAAATTGAAACTTGAACCTAAATATAAAATAAAAAATAAAAAATTAAACTAAAAATAAAAATAAAAACCTCAAACTAAAGTAAAAAAAACCTAAATAAAGTAAAAAACTAAACCTAAAATAAAAATAAAATAAACCTAAAATAAAATAAAAAAACAAACCTAAAAATAAAAAATCTATACATAAAAGATATACCTAAACATAAAAACTAAATAAAAACCTAAACATAAAAAATAAACCTAAAAATAGAAAACCTAAACCCCAAACTAAAAAAAACCTTAACCTAAAATAAATATAAAATAAACAAAATAAAATAATCCTAAACCTACATTAAATTAAATTAAACTAAAATAAATAAATCCTAAACCTAAACCTAAAATAAACTAAACCTAAACTAAATAAAATAAAATAAAACTAAAATAAAACTAAAATAAAAAATAAACCTAAAAAAATAAAAAAATAAAAACCTAAACCTAAAACTAAAAAAAATAAAATAAAACCTAAACTAAACCTAAAAAAATAAAAAATGATACCTAAACCTTTAAAAAAAATAAAAAATAAAACTCAATTAAAAATTAAACTTGAATCCAAAAAAATAAACTAAAACAAAAAATCATAAACTAAAATAAATAAACCTAAAATAAAAAAATAAATAAAAAATAAAAGTAAACCTAAATAAAATAAAATAATATAAACTCAAATAAATAAAAATAAACTAAATGCTAAACTCTTGGCTTTTGTTAAAACCTAAAACCCTAAATCCTAAACACTAAACCACAAACCCTAAACCAACAACCTAAGCCCAAACCCTAACTAAACCTACCCAAAAACCCCATGCTAAACTCTAAACTAAAATAAAACCATAAAACCCTAAACCCTAAAATGTAAACCTAAAATAAACAACTAAACCCTAAACTAAATAAAATAAAATAAACTAAAAATAAACCTAAACCAAACTAAAAAATAAACTTAATTATAAACCTAAAATAAAAACTAAAACCTAAAAAAAAATAAAATAAAGCCTGGCTACCTAAAATAAATAAAATAAATAAAGTAAATGAATAAAATAAACAACAAAACTAAATAAATCTAAACTGCCTTTCTTGGTTTTTTTTAAAAAACCCTAAACATTGATTATAACCCAAAACCCTAAATCTAATACCCTAACTACCCTAAATCCTAAACCCATAAACCTAACCCAAATCCTACCCAAAACTAAACCCTTAAAACTAAACTAAAACCACAAATAAACTAAAACTAAACCTAATAAAAAAAAAATATAATAAAAAATTAAAATAAAAAATAAAAAACCAAACCTAAAACCAAAACCACTAACCTAAAATATAAACCTAAAAACCCAAACTAAATCTGACCTAAAAACTAAACTAAAAACTTAAAATAAGGCTAAACTACTTAAACCCAAACTAAAAAAAACTAAACCTACAAACCTGAAAAAACCTAAACCTAAACCTGAAAACCACAACCACTAAAACCACTAAAACCCCAAACTAAATAAACCTAAACCTAAACTCCACTTAACTTAAACTAAAATCTAACTGACTGAGCTAAATAATAACCCAGGCCTGGGCCTAAAACTAACTAAACTTCATGGGCTGAGCCACTAATGACCCAAAACCATCATAATAGCTGAGCGTTTGACCTATGACCCTAACCTCTGACTGAACCACAGGCCACCACACTGACCACTCAAACCACTAAACCTAAACTGACTTTACCTGGGCCAAAACTAAACCACTGAGCCACACTTACATTCCCTAAAACCACTGAGCGAGGCTGAGCCACTGATCATAAAACCCCAAACTCCACAGACCTTTACCCTAGGCCTAAAACTAAACCCTAAAGCTGAATCCTAAACCTAAATCCTAAACTCCATAAAACTGACCCTGAGCCAAACCATAAAATCATACCCTCCACTACCTCTGCCTAAGATAATAAACTCTAAACCACAAAACACAATAAACCAAATAAAACCTAAAAATAAAATAAATCAAAAAAACCTAAACCTAGATAAATTAAAATAATAAAATAAAATTAAAACCTAAACCAAAACTTAAACTTAAACCTAAAAATAAAATAAAATAAGTTAGTAGAAATAAATTAAAAATAAATAAATAAAAACCTAAACTAAACTAAAATAATAAATCTAAGAATAAAACATAAATAAAATAACTAAATAAAAAATAAAAATAAAATAAACCTTAAAATAAAAAAACCTAAACCTAAAATAAAAAATAAATAAAATAAAATATTAAACTAAAATAAACTAAAATAAAATAAATAAAATATAAAGATAAACCAAAAATAAATTAAACCAAAACTAAACTAAATAAAATAAAATAAACAAAAATAAGCCTTAACCTAAACTAAAAAATAAAACCTAAAATAAACCTAAAATGAAAACCTAAAACCTAAACCTAAAAATAAAATCAAAATCAAAAACCTAAACTAAACTAATAAATAAAGTTAAATTAAAACAAACTTAAAAAATAAATAGACATAAACTACTAAAAACATAAACTAAAATAAAAAACCTAAATAAAATAAAAAAATAAAATAAACTAATATATAAAATAAACTAGATACTAAACCTAAAGTTTAATTCATTTAAAACACCTAAATCCACCCTAAACCCTAAACTAAAACCCTACTCACTGAGCCCTAAAAAACTAACCCAACCACTCTACCTAAACTAACTAAACTGATAAAATATAAAATTAAATAAAAAATAAAAACTAACCAATAAACCTGAGCCATGAGCCCTAAACTAAAAAACTCTACAACCCAAAACTGAGCTACTTAAACTCACAGGCTCTAGGCCCTAAACTGACCTAAACTGACTTACCTACCACTGTCACATATACTGGGCCACACCCTAAACCCTAAACCCTACCACTGACCTCCTGAGCCACTGACCACTGACCTTAAACCATGACCATACCACTGAGCCCTGACCCTAACCACTACCTGATCTAGAACTACCAACCCCCAGACTAAAACCTACCACACCCTGGGCTTAAACTGACTTTAAAGTCTGGCTGAAAGATCTGACCCTACCAAACCTAAATCATGAGCCATAAAAACTGAACTGACCTATGACCTCTATACCTAACCCAACTAAGATCCTAACCAGGCCACAGGCCACTAAACTCCAACTTCTGACTCTTGCCTTAGGCTGAAACCCTGGGCCTAAACTGACTAATACACTGACCTAAGGCCCTACAGGCTAAACCTGATCCCTGAATACATGACCCTGAGCTAACCCGGCCCTACCCAACCCCAGACCCTAACTGAGCTAAATCTGACACTAAAGATCTAAAACTAGCCATGAGCCCTACTGAACCCTTAAAGATCATACCCAGACCTAAAACCTGGTCTAATAAATACTCTATAAAAAAACAACATAAAGATAAAAAAAAATAAAATAAATCAAAACCTACTGGATAAATTAAAATAATAAAATAAAATTAAAATAAAAAACTTAAACTTAAACCTAAAAATAAAATAAAATAAGTTAGTAGAAATAAATTAAAAATAAATAAATAAAAACCTAAACTAAACTAAAAAATAATAAATCTAAGAATAAAAAACATAAATAAAATAATAACTAAATAAAAAATAAAAATAAAATAAACCTTAAAATAAAAAAACCTAAACCTAAAATAAAAAATAAATAAAATAAAATATTAAACTAAAATAAACTAAAATAAAATAAATAAAATATAAAGATAAACTAAAAATAAATTAAACCTAAAGCCTAAACTAAATAAAATAAAATAAACAAAAAATAAAAACCTAAACTAAAAAAATAAAACCTAAAATAAACCTAAAATGAAAACCTAAAACCTAAACCTAAAAATAAAATCAAAATCAAAACCTGAACCTAAACCTAAACCTAATAAATAAAGTTAAATTAAAACAAACTTAAAAATAAATAGACATAAACTACACTAAAACATAAACTAAAATAAAACCTAAATAAAAATAAAAAAATAAAATAAACTAAAATATATAATAAACTAAATAAACCTACCACTGGTTTAATTCATTTAAAACACTAAATCCTAAGCCCTAAACCCTAAACCAAACTAAACTAAATCCTAAACCATAAACCCCTTAACCATAATAACCTCTAAATCCTCCACAAACCACAACCAATCAAATCCTAAACTAAGACCTCTAAACTCACACTGATCCTGAGCCTATCTTATCCTAACTGACCTATCAAATCAAACCTAAACCTAGGCCATAAGCCCACCCTAAACCTTAACTCTAAACTATAACTACCACCACTGATCTATCACACTACCCAACCAACCTCCTAACCCTAAACCTGGCCTTGAACTAACCCACTAAATCAGTAAACTTTAAACCCAACCATAAACATTAAATCCAAAATCCTAAACCCTAAACCTAAAGAAACCATAAATCCTAAACTTAAAACCCTAAATAAACGATCCTTGCTCTCCTCCATTTTTTGGGTGCTATGGCGAATGTTATTTCACCAATAGAGGTTCGCCTCCTTTGTGACTTTTTCTGTGGACATTTTAGTTGGTTTTCCATTTCAATGGCTTATCTTGGCTTTTGGCTTCTTCTATCATGTGTTGTTATTGATCTTGGTTGTGTTCTCTACTTCCCCATGGTGAAATCCAAAGATTTCTACTGCTCCCGTGAAAGTTTCTAATTCATTGGGGGTCTTTAGATTAAACCTTTGCTATCTTCAAAATCCTTTAAGGATGTTCTTACTAGTAAGGCCAATTACGCTGGTGAGTCTCTCAAACTTATCTCTACCTCCTTTCAGGGTGTACCTGTGATAATGTGTTCTGATTTGATTATGGAAAGGCTTGCGAAACCCTTTAAATTCACATTGCTGGGTAAATTCGCTTTGCATCTTCCTACTTTGGAGAATATTCATCTATTTTTTCATCGCTTGAAGCTCTGTGGTATTTTTTCTGTCGGATTGATCGATTCCTGTCATTTCTCGATTCAGTTTTCTAATGATTTATATTATTCTCGGGTTTTCTCTTAATGCTCATATTTTATTTTTAATTGTTAGATGAGATTGTTAAAATGGATGCCTCATTTTGATATTAAGGAGGAATCTCCTATTGTTCTAGTTTGGATCTCTCTTCCCAATTTGCATGTTCATTTTATTCATGAGTTTTTTTACTATGGGTGCATTGTTTGATCATCCTCTTCAAGTTGATCGTGACTCCTTTTAACCATCATTTGCTCAATTCTACTAGAGATATATAAAAAAATTTTCAAAGGAAATTTGGCTAGGTCAGGAACTATGGATATTTGCAAAAATTTTATTTTGAGAATTTTTTTGTTTTTTGTTCCCATTGCAAAATTCTTGGTCATGGTGTTTCTGATTGCTTTATGGTTTATCCTCACCTTAAGAAATCTAAACCCCTGCATAATAACTTGGATCCCATTCTTAAACCATAGAAAGTTGTTCCAATGGATAACTCTTTACCTAAAGCTGTGAGTCATTCCCTTGATCCTCCCACTACTCATTTCGATAATGCTGCAGCTCTTAAGCCTAATCAGCCTTTGGATGTCACTCATGTTAATAAAGAGGCAGTACCTTGTGATGAGCCTATCCATTTGAATCACACTGATATTAGTAATAATATGGACAATAATATGTTTTCAAAACTTATGGATGATGATTCTACCTCAAATGATTTTATTCCTGCTTCTTTGCCACTAATAATTGAGAAAAATGTGATCCTTCATGAGGGCTTGATTGGTGAGCAAACTAAGGATAAACTTTATAATCCTGACTTGGGCACCTATGCTTTAAATGATTCTAATTCTTCTCCTACTTCTTCATCTAATGTTGAACTAATTTCTAATCTAATTTTGCAACATAATAATGATTTGGAAGAAGGTGAAGTGTCCTGCAATGATGGTTTTAATGTGCGACCTTATTTCAAGCATATCCCTGAACAATCCCTATTTGATGGTGATGTTGTGGATTTGACTAATAAATTTCAAACAATTTTTAGAAAGAAAATAAAACTCCTAAAACTAAATTTCCTAACTTTGCAGAGTTACTAGATCCGCTCTTACGCTAAAAATAAATGGTTTCTTTCTTAATTTGGAATGTGAGAGGGATTGGTACCCTCTCGTTAGAAATAGAATTAGAAATTTAGTTCGTTCTCATAAAATTTCCTTTTTAGCTATCTTGGAACCCTTTATTCTTCCTTCTAACATTCCTTCTATTACTAGAATGATTGGTTTTGGTAATTTGTTTGCTAATTCAAGCAATAGAATTTGCATTTTTTGGAATAGTCCTTTTGTTCTGAACATTTTGGATGATTTATCCTAGGTTGTGAATGTTAAAATTACTTATGATAATTGGTATTATTTTGGTTCATTTGTTTATGCTTCTTATAATAGAAATGGTAGATGGCTTCTTTGGGAAGATCTTATTAGTTTCTCTTCTTATGTTAATGCTCCTTAGTTTGTCAGTGGGGATTTTAACATTATCTCTTCTTCCTCTGAATGAGTTGGAGGTAATGCTTCGAACTTATTTTTGATGGAAGATTTTAATAACATGATGCTTGATTGTTATCTTACTGATATTAGCTTTAGTGGGTTTTTGTTTACTTGGAATAATTATAGACTCTGACAAAAGCTTTTTAACCATTTGTGGATTAACCTTATCCCTAGTACTTTTGTGGAGCAAAACCCTTTTGGACCATTCTCCCTTGCTTATCCGTGAATTTTAATGTTACTAAACCCTCCTCTCCTATCCCTTTTCAACATATGTGGCTCATGGATGATAGATTTTTGGATGTTGTTGCTAATGGGTGAACCTCTCCATCTAATGATTCTATTTTAGAATGAGGAGATTGTCGTTCAAATTAGAAAGACTTAAATAATGCCTTAATTGGTGGAATAAACATTATTTCAAGAACCTTTTGTCAATATCAAAGAAATGGACAATGTGGTTATAAGTTTAGAAGACGCTGTTATTAATGACCATTAAAATTCATTTGTTGGCTCAAGCTAAAAAATAGGTTAACATTTTATCAAGACATGGAGGAGACCTATTGGCAGAAAAAGGTATCTATGAAATGGATCTCTGATGGTGATCATAATACTTAATTTTTCATGCCATGGTTATAAAGAAAGAGGCTCTAAATAACATTCATAAAATTAAAACTATTGATGGTGTTTGGTGTTCAGATAAAAAAGAGCTTACTTATTCTACTAAATCTTTTTATAAAAAGCTTCTTAATAAAATTATTGCTTATGATGAGATTTCTTCTCCTGAAGTTATCCCTAATCTCATTTTTTATGATGATAACAAGATGCTTTCTTCCTTGCCATCTGAGCATGAAATTGCTGACACTTTGCAAAGTATGAATACAGACTCAGTGGCTGGTCCTGATGGTTTTACTATCCACTTTTTCAAACATGTTGGATTACCATTAAAGAGGATTTGGTTAAAGTTGTTCTTGATTTCTTTAAGGGTAGTGCTCTCCCTAAATATTTTGGTAGCACCTCCATTATTTTAATTCCTAAAAATGATAATATTGAAATTTGGATTGATTTTAGGCCAATTAGCCTTTCCCCTTTTTTTAATAAACTAATTTCTATAATCTTGGCTAAAAGGTTGAGTTTCTTGCTTCCTAAAATTGTCTCTCCCAATCAAACCAGATTTGTTAAAGGGAAATCCATTTCAGATAATGTTCTTTTAGCCCAAAGGATGATCCATGATTTGAATGCCAAAGTTTGCGGTAGAAACCTGCTTTTTAAGCTTGACATTTCCAAAGCTTATGATAATATTGGTTGGGTTTTCCTATATAAAATCTTGGATTTATTTGGATTATCTAATCAATTTATTGCTTTAAATAAGAATGGGATTGAGAAATCTTGGTTTTCTTTGCTCTTCAATGGTGAAGTTCATGGTTTCTTCTCTTCTTCTCATGGGCTAAGGTTGGGGACCATCCTTCTCTGCACTTTCTCTATTGTTGTGGAATATCTTTCCAGATGTATTAAGTAGATGTTTAGTAAAATTCCTAACATGTACCTGAGAACCCGTGTGGGTTTCCCATTTCTCACCTCGGTTTTGCTAAAGATTTCATTATATTTTGCAATGGCTCTACTCTTTATATTAAAAAGTTGTGTAATTTTTTAATATTGATAGCAACCCCATTCACTCATTGCATGAAAAGGGCAATGTAAAACTATTGATAGCAACCCCTTAAGTGAAGAAGACCCTTCTCGCTAATTTATCCCATAACTTTATTTCAACATGCATGTAAGCATATTTTTTCGCCCAAGCTTAGTCAAATTGATGAGTCAACCCTAAACCCTAAATAAACTAAATGCACCTAAGCCTACTAGTTTACTTAATTTTTTTTGAAAAACCTAAACCCTAAATCCTAAACACTAAACCCTAAACCCTAAACCTACAACCCTAAACCCTAAACCCCTAAACCCTAAACCCTAAACCCTATACCTTAAACTCTAAACTCTAAACCCTAAACCATAAACCCTAAAACCCTAAACCCCTAAATGTAAACCTAAAATAAACTGAACCTAAACCCTAAACTAAATAAAATAAAATAAACTAAAAATAAACCTAAACCTAAACTAAAAAATAAAACTTAATTATAAACCTAAAATGAAAAACTAAAACCTAAACCTAAAAAAATAAAATAAAAGCCTAAGCCTAAACCTAAAAATAAATAAATAAATAAAGTAAAATGAATAGAAGATAAACAACAAAAACTAAATAAATCTAAACCTACCAGTTTACTTAATTTTTTTTTTAAAAAAACCCTAAACATTGAATTATAAACCCTAAACCCTAAATCCTAAACCCTAAACCCTAAACCTAAACCCAAATCTAACCCAAACCTAAACCCTAAATCCTCAACCCTAAACCCTAAACCCTAAAACTAACCCCAAACCCTAAACTCTAAACCCTAAAGCCTAAAAAAACTTAAACACTAAACCATAAATAAAAAAAATATAATAAAAATTAAAATAAAATAAAATAAAACCTGACAAAATGCCCACTAGGCTTAGCCAGAGTAACCATTAGGCCAAGCCAGTGACCTGAGCTGGGCAGCAGGCTCTGTAAATACTAAACTCTAAACTGAGCCCAACCTACTCACTACTCAACCCACCAACCCAAAACCTACCATACCACTCTAAACCTACCACTAAACTTAAATAAACTATAACCTAAACTAAACCTTAAAACCTAAACCACCCTGACTCTAAACTTGAATAAATGATTTCTAAACTAAATCTTTACCCAACTTAAACTAAATCATAAACTAGCTTAACTAAAACCTCCTAAAAACCAACCCTGACCCCAAAACTCAAACTTAACTACCCTAAACTACCACCAAAACCTCCACTACCAGAAACCCACTCTCTAAACCCTAAACTAAACTAAACATTAAACCTAAACCTAAAATAAACCTAAACCCTTAAACTAATCCTAAATAACCTAACTAAACCTCATAAAAAACCAAATCCTACACTAAACTTAAATCCTAAACCCTAAACCTAAACCTAACCCTAAACCCTAAACCATAAAATCATAAACCTAAAACCTCCTCTTACCTAAAATAATAAACTCTAAACTAAAACCTAAACATAAAATAAAACCTAAAATAAAATAAATCAAAAAAAACCTGGATAAATTAAAATAATAAAATAAAATTAAAACCTAAACCAAACTTAAACTTAAACCTAAAATAAAATAAAATAAGTTAGTAAATAATAAACTAAAATAAATAAATAAAACCTAAACTAAACTTAAAAATAAATCTAAGAATAAAAACATAAATAAAATAATAACTAAATAAAAATAAAAAAATAAACCTTAAAATAAAAAAAACCTAAACATAAAATAAAAAAAATAAATAAAATAAAAAATTAAACTAAAATAAACTAAAATAAAATAAATAAAATATAAAGATAAACCAAAAATAAATTAAACCTAAAGCCTAAACTAAATAAAATAAAATAAACAAAAAATAAGCCTTAACCTAAACTAAAAAATAAAACTTAAAAATAAACCTAAAATGAAAACCTAAAACCTAAACCTAAAAAAATAAAATCAAAATCAAAACCTAAACCTAAACCTAAACCTAATAAATAAAGTTAAATTAAAACAAACTTAAAAAATAAATAGACATAAACCTACACTAAAAACATAAACTAAAATAAAAAAACCTAAATAAAAAATAAAAAAAATAAAATAAACTAAAATATATAAAAATAAACTAAATAAACCTAAACCTACTAGTTTAATTCATTTAAAAAAACACTAAATCCTAAGCCCTAAACCCTAAACCCTAAACCAAACCTAAATTACTTAAAACTCTAAAGTCTATCCTAAACCCCAACCCCAACCTAAACTCTAAACCCTAATCCTAAATCACTAAATCTTAAACCCTAAACTAACCTAAATCCTATTCCTAAACCTAAAACCCTAAGGCCAAAAGGCCACTACCACCCAACTAAATAATAATATATCCCTAAATCTCTAAAAAACTAACCTAAACTCAACCCTACCTGACTTAACCCTAACCCTAAAAACCCTAAACCTAAACCATAAACATTAAATCCAAAATCCTAAACCCTAAACCCTAAACCATAAACCATAAATCCTAAACCTTAAAAAACCCTAAACCCTAAACGCCATCTTTGCTCTCCTCCATTTTTTGGGTGCTATGGCGAATGTTATTTCACCTATAGAGGTTCGCCTCCTTTGTGACTTTTTCTATGGACATTTTAGTTGGTTTTCCATTTCGATGGCTTATCTTGGCTTTTGGCTTCTTCTATCATGTGTTGTTATTGATCTTGGTTGTGTTCTCTACATGGTGAAATCCAAAGATTTCCACTGCTCCCGTGAAAGTTTCTAATTCATTGGGGGTCTTTAGATTAAACCTTTGCTATCTTCAAAATCCTTCAAGGATGTTCTTACTAGTAAGGCCAATTACGCTTGTGAGTCTCTCAAACTTATCTCTACCTCCTTTCAGGGTGTACCAGTGATAATGTGTTCTGATTTGATTATGGAAAGGCTTGTGAAACCCTTTAAATTCATTCTGGGTAAATTCTTTGCATCTTCCTACTTTGGAGAATATTCATCTATTTTTCATAGCTTGAAGATCTATTTTTTCTTAGATTGATCTCACTCATTTCTCATTGATTTCTAACGATTTATATTATTCTCGGGTTTTCTCTCAATGCTCATATTTTATTTTTAATTGTTAGATGCGATTGTTGAAATGGATGCCTCATTTTGATATTAAGGAGGAATCTCCTATTGTTCTAGTTTGGATCTCTCTTCCCAATTTGCATGTTCATTTTATTAATCATGAGCTTTTTTACTATGGGTGCATTGTTTGATCATCCTCTTCAAGTTGATCAGGTGACTCCTTTTAACCCCAGGCCATCTGTTGCTCAGATTCTACTAGAGTTGCATATAACTAAAAAATTTTCAAAGGAAATTTGGCTAGGGTCAGGGAACTATGGATATTTGCAAAAATTTTATTTTGAGAATTTTTTTGTTTTTTGTTCCCATTGCAAAATTCTTGGTCATGGTGTTTCTGATTGCTTTTATGGTTTATCCTCACCTTAAGAAATCCCTGCATAATAACTTGGATCCCATTCTTAAACCATAGAAAAGTTCCAATGGATAACTCTTTATAAAGTGAGTCATTCCCTTGATCCTCCCACTACTCATTTCGATAATCGCTCTTAAGCCTAATCACTTTGGATGTCACTCATGTTAATAAGGAGGCGAACTGTGATGAGCCTATCCATTTGAATCACCTGATATTAGTAATAATATGGACAATAATATGTTTTGAACTTATGGGATGATGATTCTACCTCAAATGATTTTATTCTGCTTCTTTGCCACTAATAAAGAAAAATGTGATCCTTCATGAGGGCTTGATTGGTGAGCAAACTAAGGATAAACTTTATAATCCTGACTTGGGCACCTATGCTTTAAATGATTCTAATTCTTCTCCTACTTCTTCATCTAATGTTGAACTAATTTCTAATCTAATTTTGCAACATAATAATGATTTGGAAGAAGGTGAAGTGTCCGATGGTTTTAATGTGCACCTTATTTCAAGCATATCCCTGAACAATCCCTATTTGATGGTGATGTTGTGGATTTGACTAATAAATTTCAAACAATTTTTAGAAAGAAAATAAAACTCCTAAAACTAAATTTCCTAACTTTGCCGAGTTACTAGATCTCCAAAAAAATAAATGGTTTCTTTCTTAATTTGGAATGAGAGGGATTGGTACCCTCTGTTAGAAATAGAATTAGAAATTTAGTTGTTCTCATAAAATTTCCTTTTAGCTATCTTGGAACCCTTTATTCTTCCTTCTTTCCTTCTATTACTAGAATGATTGGTTTTGGTAATTTGTTTGCTAATTCAAGCAATAGAATTTGCATTTTTTGGAATAGTCCTTTTGTTCTGAACATTTTGGATGATTTATCCTAGGTTGAAAATGTTAAAATTACTTATGATAATTGGTATTATTTTGGTTCATTTGTTTATGCTTCTTATAATAGAAATGGTAGATGGCTTCTTTGGGAAGATCTTATTAGTTTCTCTTCTTATGTTAATGGTCCTTAGTTTGTGAGTGGGGATTTTAACATTATCTCTTCTTCCTCTGAATGAGTTGGAGGTAATGCTTCGAACTTATTTTCGATGGAAGATTTTAATAACATGATGCTTGATTGTTATCTTCGATATTAGCTTTAGTGGGTTTTTGTTTACTTGGAATAATTATAGACTCTGACAAAAGCTTTTTAACCATTTGTGGACTAACCTTCTCCCTAATACTTCTGTGGAGCACTTATGCAAAACCCTTTTGGACCATTCTCCCTTGCTTATCACTGTGAATTTTAATGTTACTAAACCCTCCTCTCCTATCTCTTTTCTCTTTCAACATATGTGGCTCATGGATGATAGATTTTTGGATGTTGTTGCTAGTAACTGGGGTGAACCTCTCCATCCTAATGATTCTATTTTTAGAATGAGGAGATTGTCGTTCAAATTAGAAAGACTTAAATAATGCCTTAATTGGTGGAATAAACATTATTTCAAGAACCTTTTTGTCAATATCAAAGAAATGGACAATGTGGTTATAAGTTTAGAAGACGCTGTTATTAATGACCATTAAAATTCATTTGTTGGCTCAAGCTAAAAAATAGGTTAATATTTTATCAAGACATGGAGGAGACCTATTGGCAGAAAAAGGTATCTATGAAATGGATCTCTGATGGTGATCATAATACTTAATTTTTCATGCCATGGTTATAAAGAAAAAGGCTCTAAATCACATTCATAAAATTAAAACTATTGATGGTGTGTTGATAAAAAGAGCTTACTTATTTACTAAATCTTTTATAAAAGCTTCTTAATAAAATTATGATGAGATTTCTTCTCCACGAGTTATCCCTAATCTCATTTTTATGATGATAACAAGATGCTTTCTTCCTTGCCATCTCCGAGCATGAAATCGCTGACACTTTGCAAAGTATGAATACAGACTCAGTGGCTGGTCCTGATGGTTTTACTATCCACTTTTTCAAACATGTTGGATTACCATTAAAGAGGATTTGGTTAAAGTTGTTCTTGATTTCTTTAAGGGTAGTGCTCTCCCTAAATATTTTGGTAGCACCTCCATTATTTTAATTCCTAAAAATGATAATATTGAAATTTGGATTGATTTTAGGCCAATTAGCCTTTCCCCTTTTTTTAATAAACTAATTTCTATAATCTTGGCTAAAAGGTTGAGTTTCTTCCTAAAATTGTCTCCCAATCAAACCAGATTTGTTAAAGGGAAATCCATTTTGATAATGTTCTTTTAGCCCAAAGGATGATCCATGATTTGAATGCCAAAGTTTGCGGTAGAAACATGCTTTTTAAGCTTCACATTTCCAAAGCTTATGATAATATTGGTTGGGTTTTCCTATATAAAATCTTGGATTTATTTGGATTATCTAATCAATTTATTGCTTTAAATAAGAATGGGATTGAGAAATCTTGGTTTTCTTTGCTCTTCAATGGTGAAGTTCATGGTTTCTTCTCTTCTTCTCATGGGCTAAGGTTAGGGGACCATCCTTCTCCTGCACTTTTCTCTATTGTTGTGGAATATCTTTCTAGATGTATTAAGTAGATGTTTAGTAAAATTCCTAACATGTACTACATAACCAGTGGTGGGTTTCCCATTTCTCACCTCAGTTTTGCTAATGATTTCATTATATTTTGCAATGGCTCTACTCTTTATATTAAAAAGTTGTGTAATTTCTTAACTCTTTTCAGCAGGGAGAGTGGCATGAATATTAATCCTGATAAAAGTTATTTTATTACTAGCTCTTCTATTTCCTCACCTAAGATCAATGTTATCAAGAATATTATGGGGTTTTCACATCAAATTCTCCCTATCAAGTAGTTGGGTACCCCTTTATATAGAGGAATGAAAAGATCTTCTTTATTTGATGAAGTCATTCAGAAAATAAATAAGAAAACATCCTCTTACGAGTTTCATTTACTTTCCTTTGGTGCTAGACTTATCCTAATCAAAAGTACCCTTTGTTCTCTACCTCTATATCTCTTATCCACTATTGTTCCTACCTGATATATTATTAAAAGGATCAATAGACCTTTTAATAATTTTTTTGGAGATCTAGCTCTTCTACCAAAAGATTATATTGGGCTAGTTGGAACAACTATTGTGGTCCTAATAATGAAGGTGGCTTGCATTGCAAAAGTTTAGAGGATTCTATTACCTATTTTTCCTATAGAATGTGGTAGAATTTTAGAAATAACCATTGTTACTGATCTAAGTTTATGCATGCTAAATATTGCTAAGGAAAACATCCCCTCATTTGTGCCTTCAAATCTGGGGATTCTCCTGTATGGAGAAGACCTTGTAGTATCAAATGGAATTCTGAGAACCTAATTTCTTGGGGTGTCAATTTTCATTCCTCTTTCATTTGGCAAGACAATTGGTTGGGGCAAGGCTCTATTGATTATTTATTTAATAATTATTACACTATGTTGGTTAAGATTAATCAATTAATTACTCACAATAACTAGGATATGGCTCAATTAAATATCCTTGTCCCTAATGTGATAGTTGACAAATCCTAAAAAATTGTCCTTTCCCTAACAAACCCAACCAAATTCTCTTTAAAAAGTCTTCTTCTAGAGATCTAGTTTTTAAGGATGTTTAGCACTTCATCAGATTTAAATATCAAGAGCCCTTGGTTTTTACTAAAATCTGGAATATTTGTGCTACTACTTCATTTTTGGTTTTAACTTGGTGCATTCTGAAGCATTATATCCCTGTGGATGCTACTCTTTTGAAAAAAATAGGTTTCCATCTCCCCTCTAAATGCTACAATTGCTATCACATTGAAACTGTGGATCATGTTTTTGTGAATGGCCCTATTGCTACTAAAGTGTGGAATTATTATGATAATATTTTTAATACTTTCCATTTTAATGGTTCATTTTCTATTATGCAACTTCTTGAAGCTTATTTCTCTCATACTTCTAAGGGTGATGTTAAAATTATTTTAGCTACTTCTATTCTTTGGTATATTTGGATGGAGAGAAATGATGCTAAGCATTGTAATATTCCTATGAACTATCGTTGTATTATTGCTAAAGCCAAATATAAAATTATGTCTCTTTTCAAAGCTAATATTCTTACTTACTCTAGTTTTAAAGGGTGCAAGTCTATGGACTTTAATTTTGGGATTAACCTTCCTTCTTGTAATATCTCTCCTACCCAAAAAATTATATGTTGTATTAAACCTAATTATCACTTTATTAAGGTTAACAATGATGGCACAGTTTCTGATGGCTATTATGGCTGTGGTAGGATTTTGAGAGATCATAGTGGCAAGGTTATCTCTGCTTTTGCTGCCCCTTTATAGCCTTATTTTGTGTTATTTGCTGAGCTAAAATGTTTTCATCATGGAATTTCTATTTATTTATGACAAGGTTTTAATAAAATATGGTTTGAAGTTGATGCTCTCCTTCTTCTAGATTTAATGAATTATGATGCTCATGGTAATGCTGAAGTGTTTTATTTACTTAAGCATACTATGAGGCTTCTTGTTAACCTAGATTTTCAAATTTCACATATTTATAGGGAAGCCAATTCTTGTGTTGACTTTCTTGCAAATTTGGGAGCCAAGTCTTCTTCTATGCCAATGTTTTCTAATGATGACATCCCTTTCCTTATAAGGAGTCTTGTGAATTGAGATAAAACTAGTTTGCCTTATGTTCGAAGCTTTTAATATTTTCTCCTCCTGTGGGGATTTGGCTTTCCCCTTGTTTTGGTTTTGAATATTTCTGGTTTTCTCTTATGCTTGGATTGGTCTTTATTTATTTCTTCTCCTAAACTTACTTTTATTTTCCTATTTGGTTTTTCCCATTCTTTGGATGGGTTGGGGCTGTCCTTCCATTCTTTGGAATTTTTTTGTATTTTTTATTTTTTGGTTTGCTTTCTCTTCCATCCTAGTAGAGGTGTTTCCTACAAATGGAGATTGTTTTGTCCTACTTTTTTCTGATTGGTGTGATTCTCTTTTTTGGTTGGATCTCTCTATAGCCTTCTTTTTTTGCTATGTATTTTCTAGTTGGTTGTTTGCTATTGTTGCATGGCTGTGGGTTTTTTTCCTTTATGGGTGTTGCTCATATTATTTTTATGTCCTTCTTGCTCTGCTTGGATGTTCTGTCTCCTTGTTGTTTGCTGACTAGGATGGTTTTTCTAGTTGTTTTTGGTTGTCCTTTCTCTCTTGGATCTCATCCTTCCCACTTGTTCCTATCCATAAGGATTTTACTGGTGCTATTGGGGGTGTTGCCCTCTTGGTTGGGGTTTTCCCATCGAAAGGTGGCTGTTGATAGCTGTGTTGTTGTGGTTTTTGCTCTTGCAGCATAGAGGAGTTATGTGACCTTAAAGGCTCTTTGTTCTTTAGTTATAGCTAGGAGAGCAATTTTCCTTTGATTGTCTATCCTTTCTTTAGTGCTGCTCTGGAAGAGTGTAAGGTTGGCTATTTTAGGTTTGCTATATTATCTAATTATTTGGCGTGCCTCCTGTAATACCAATATTATATTTTTAATTGGTATTCCGAACTAGAACGTGGCTAACTATTGGTTGGGTGTTTTTTGGATTTGGCTGATGTTGTCCCTGTTGGGATTCTTGTTTTCTGCTATCTCTGGCTCTTGGATTATTTCTGAACATACAGGGTTTTTACCTTTTCTATTTTTAGCTGTTGTATCTAGCTATTCTAACTAGATTCTCATGTATTTGGATTGGGATTGGTGGCTGCTATCTATGGCTTTTTCTTGGGATTATTTCAATATTTCTAAATGGATGAATCTTTTTGTCTTTCATCCTAATGGTTCTATGTCTAACAATTTGAATCCTTGGCTATCTTGGTGGCTCGCAGGGTGGACCCTTTCTTTGGTTGCTTGGATTGGGTGCTCTATCTGGGGTTGAATTTAAAGAGTACTTTGTTATAATTTTTTTTTATCTTGTCAAGTCTTTATGATCGGTTGTTTACTTTTCCATTCTTCTCTTCTAATGTCTACCTGCTGGGATTTTCATTTTTGGATTGTGGTTGAACCTCTACCCTTTCCTATTTTATTGGTTTCTTTGCTTCCTATCATCCTTGATGTTAGTCTTCTGATTAATCGATATTATTATCATTTATGGATCTTGGCATGTTTTTTTAATGAAGGACCTTACCAATTATTGTCCTCCTTTTGCTTTTGTTTGGTCTCTGTTTAGTCCTATTTCTCTTATTGTGAGGTTTGCTCCTAGCAATTGTGTTAGAAATTCTTGGTGGTGGCTTTGGTTGTGCTCCCTATGGTCTAAGTCTTTCCTGATGGGTTACCTCCTTATTTGCTTTACTAAGTTTTATATTTCTGACTGCTGGGTTCCTTATGGCTACATCTACTGTTTGAAGTTTTATGCAGGTTTGTGCAATAATCGTCATTGGATAAGGTACTACAAGAGTTATCTTTGGGCCGATGGCCATGATGCTTACCACTCCTTTTTGGTAGTGCTATATGAATTTGTAACCCTTCACTTGAAGTCTGGATGCTTACATATGGTGCTGCTCCTTAAGATGACTATTACTGAGCATGAGCCATTTCTTCATCTTTTAACTTCTATCTTCTCTTACATTTTATGCTTAATTAACTATTTTATTATCTATACTAATCCCTTTTCAAGCTTGTCGCAGATCTCTGGTACAAGTTGGGAGACTTTTGCTGCTGCATTGAGCTAGTTTCATAAGGAGCAGAGGAAGTTTGCTATTGATTTCAAGGATTATTTTTTGTGGATCTCTATTTCTATTTTTATTACTTCCTTTCTTTATCTACTCTATTATCTAGGGGCCTTATCTCCATAGGACTTTTTGTAGCTCTTTGAGAATTAGCTTATAGATTTGCACCATCTAAGGACTTTGTACCTTTTCTTTATGGCAATAAAATTTCCCTAATTTTCTATAAAAAATACCCCTAAACCCAAAACCCTAAACACTAAATCCTAAACCCTAAACCTTAACCCTAACTTTAAACATAAACTAAACCTAATCCTAAACCCTAAACCTAAACTTTAAACCCTAAACCCAAACCAATCCTAAACACTAAAAAACCCTAAAAGCTAAACCCTACCTAAACTAACCTGAGCCACCAAACTAACCCTAAAATCTTAAACCTAAACTAAACCTAAAAAACCAAAAACCCTATTTAAACCACACAAAACCTAAACCTAAATCCTAAACATAAACCAAAACTAAATCTAAAATACTAAAATATCTTAATACTAAATCCTAAAACCTAAAACCTTAAAAATTATCTAAATCCTAAAACTCTGATCCTCCCTAAATCCACTAACTTACCCTATCTAAACCCTAAAAACTAACTCTACCCTGACCCTAAACCCTAAACTCTAATATAATCTAAAAAAAATAAAAACTCTAAACATAAAAATAAAATAAATATAAACCTAAACTTGGATAAATAAATAAAATAATAAAATAAACTAACTTAAATAAAATAAATGTAATAAAATAATAAAATAAAATAAAATTAATAAAACTAATCTAAACTTGAAAATAAAATAAAAAGAATAAAACCTAAATAAAATAAAAACTAAACGTACATAAAAAATAAAATAAACCTAAAATAAAATAAAATAAAAAACTAAATAAAATGTAAACCTAAAAAAATAAAACTTAAAAATAAAAATAAAACTAAAAAAACCTAAACCTAAAATAAAAAATAAAATAAACCTAAACCTAAACTAAAATAATATAACTTTAACTTAATATTAAAATAAACTAAACCTAAACCTAAACTAAATAAAATAAAATAAACTAAAAATAAACCTAAATTGAAACTAAAAAACAAAACCTAAAAATAAACCAAAAATAAAAAGCTAAAAAAATAAAATTAAAACCCAAACCTAAACCTAAAAATAAAAAATAAAACCTAAACCTAAAAAATAAAAAAAATAAACCTAAAATAAAATAAAGTAAAATAAAAAACCTAAACTAAATTAAATAAACCTAAAATAAATAAACTAAATTAAATAAAATAAAAATAAACCAAAATTAAATAAAGTAAACAAATTAAAATAAACTAAATAAACAAACCTACAGTTTACAATTTTTTTTTAAAATTAAATATTAAAAAAAAAAAAATCTAAAACCCTAAACCTAAAACTATCCCTAAACCCAAAAATAAACCTATAACCCTGGACACTAAACCCAAAAATCCTAAACCTTAAACCCTAAACCCTAGACCTAAACCCTAAACCCTAAATCCTAACCACAAAACCACAAACCCTAACCAAACCCTAACCACTAAACCATGATAACTAACCACTATTGTAACCCAAAATCTTAAACCTAAACCTAAAATAAATGAAACCTAAAAATAAAATATATAAATAAATAAATAAAATAAAATAAAAGCATAAATAAAATCTAAACATAAACCTAAACCTAAAAATAAAATAAAATGAAAAAATAAAAACTAAAAAAAAGATTAACTAAAATAAAATAAACCTGAAATATAAAACCTAAATAAAATAAACCTAAACTTAAAATAAATTAAATTAAATTAAATTAAAACCTAAACCTAAAAATAAAAAAATAAAACCTAAACCAGGGTAAAATAAAACCTAAACCAAAATAAACAAAATAAAATAAACCTAAACTAAACTAAAATTACTAAAACCTAAGCTAAACCTAAAATAAACTAGACTAAAATAAATAAAATAATTAAAATAAACATAAACCTAAACTAAAAATAAAACATAAAAAATAAATAAAAATATAAACCTAAAGTTAAATTATTAACCAAAACTAAAATAAATAAACATAGAATAAAGACACTAAAATAAATACAAATAAAAAATAAACCTAAATAAAAATTTAAAATATTAACTTTTAAAAATAACCCTAAACCCTAAACCCTAAAACTAAACCATAAATCCTAAACTACTGACCCTAAACCCAAACCCAACCTACCCTACAACCCTACCCTAAACTCTAGCTACCCAACCCACTAAACCTTAAATCTAACAAACCTTAACTAAATAAAACCTAAAATAAAATAAATAAATAAACCTAAATAATAAAATAAAATAAAAACCTAAACTTAAAAACCTAAAATAAAATATAAAAAAAAATAAAAATAAACTAAAATAAAATAAATAAAAAACCAAACATAAATAAAATTAAATAAACCTAAAATAAAAACCTAATTAAAATAAAACCCAAATGTAAAATAAAAATAAAATAAACCTAAAAAAGTAAAATAAAAATAAAATAAAAACATAAACATAAAAAATAAATCAAAAAATAAAAACTAAAAATAAACAAAAAATAAAACTTAAACCCTAAACTAAAAAAAACCTAAACCTAAAATAAAAAAATAAAATAAACCTAAACTAAAATAAACTAAATTAAAATAAATAAAACCTAAACCTAAACCAAAAATCAACTAAACCTAAGCCATAAACTAAATAAAATACAACAAACTAAAAATAAAGCTAAACTTAAACAAAAAAATAAAATCTTAAAATAAACTTGATATAAAAACCTAAAACCTAAACCTAAAATAAAATAAAATAAAAACCTAAACATAAACCTAAAAATAAAAAATAAAACTTTAACCTAAAAAATAAATATAACTAAACTAAAAAATAAACATAAACCTAAACCTGAACCTAAAAAATAAACTAAAATAAATAAACTAAACAAAATAAAAAAAATAAAATAAATAAAAATATAAAATAAAGTAAACTAAATTAATAAATAATAAACTAAATAAACCTAAACCTGTTTTACTTGGTTCTTTAAGTCTAAATTAAACCTAAATCTTAAAATAAACTGAAACCTAAACCCCTAAAGCTAAACAAAACTAAAACTAAATCTTAAATCTAAGACCATAAACTCTAAACCTACTACCCTAAACTCCCCACTGAACTAAACCTAACCCTAAACACTAAAACCTAAACCTCCCTAAACCTACCACTGAGCCTAAAACCTAAAAACTACACATACTAAACCTAAACTCTAAACCCTAAAACTTTAAAGCCTATCTGAACCCTAAACCCACCCTAACAAAACTTAAAACCTAAACCTAACCTGAATATAACTTAAAAATAAAATAAATAAATAAAACATAAACCTAGATTAAATAATAAAATAAAATAAATAAAAATCTAAAATAAAACCTAAACTTAAATCTAAAAATTAAATAAAAAAATGTAAACCTAAATAAAATAAATAAATAAAATAAATAAAAAACTAAACTAAAATATAAACTTAAACCTAAAATTAAAATAGAAAAAAAAAACTAAATTAAAATAAATAAAAACTTAAACTAAACAAAAAATAAAATAAACTTAAGAATAAACTAAATTAAATAAAACTAAACATAAAATATAAATTAATAAACCTAAAATAAAATAAAATAAAAAATAAAAAAAAATCAAAAAATAAACCTAAAAGTAAAACATAAAATAAATTAAAAAAAACCTAAACTAAAAAAATAAACTAAAACAAATAAAACCAAAACATAAACCTGAAATAAACTAAACCTAAACCTAAACATAAACCTAAACAAAATAAAATAAAATAAACTAAAATAAAATAAAACTTAAACTAAAAAATAAAACCTAAAATAAACTTAAAATAAAACCTAAAAAACCCTAAAAAAAACAAAATAAAACCTATGTAATCTAAAATAAAAATAAAACTTAACCTTAAAAAATAAAATAAAAATAAAACTAAAGTAAACAATTAAACCTAATCCTAAGCTTAAACTAAAAAATGAACTAAAATAAAAAACCTAAATTAAAATAAAGATGTTAAACTAAATGAAAATAAAAAAAAATAAACTAAATAAAAATATAAAAGAAACTAAATAAACTAAATAACCGTATACCTACTTGTTTACTTAATTTTATAAAAAAAATTTTAAACCCTAAACCCTAAACCCTAATAGTTTATCTCTTCAATTTCTATGTTTGCTGATAGAATCAAAAAAATAAAGGATATTACTGGTTTTTCTCTTCAATGTCTTCCTATCAAATATTTAGTCTCTCCTTTATATTGTTGTCCCAAGAGATCTCATCTCTTTAATGAGGTTATCCAACATATTCACAATAAAGTTTCTACCCTTGAATTTCATTTTTTTATCTTTTGGTGGTAGATTAATTATTATTAAAAGTATTCTTTACTCTCTTCCTTTGTTTTTATTGCTTAATATTATTCCTACTTCCCTTGTTATTATTCCGATTGAATGACTTTTTAATAAATTTTTATATGTTTTTTTTGGGGTTCTAAGCGTTCGACCAAAAGGCTTCATTGGGCTTCTTGGTCTAACATGTGTGGTACTTTATTTGAAGGTGGTATTGGTTGCAGGTGCTTGATGAATTCTACCCATGTTTTCACCTATAAACTATGGTGGAATTTTTAGAAGAATGTTAGTCTTTGGGATAATTTTATGAATTTCAAATATTGCAAAGGTAAGCATCTCTTAATTTGTAACTATAAACATGGTGATTCTATTGCTTAGAAATGCCTTTGTGAGGTTAAATGGCTTGTAAAACCTCTCATTTTCTTGGGTATCAATAGTGGTTCTTCATTTTTTTTGGCAAGATAACCAGATGGGTGTTTCTACTATTGATTCTATGTTTAATACTTATTTAAGTTCTTCTTTAAAGCTAATCTTTCTTTTAATGGTGATTGGAATCTGTCTCTCTTAAATGATTTGATTCTTGAATCCATTTGTAATAATATCACCAATATTATTATTGATGGTACTATTCTGGATCAAGTTCTTTACAACATTTCTAGTAATGGTGATTTTTCCCTTAAAGATACTTGGCAACATATTTGAGTTAATAAACCCTCTTCTCTTATCAATTTTAAAATTTGGAATAATATTATTCCTACCTCATATTTGATTCTTATTTGGAGGATTTTAAGGGGATTATTCTTGTTGGTTCTTTACTTTTGGACAAAGGCATTTATCTTCTTTCTAAATGCTTATTTAGCTTTCATATTGAGAATGTTAGTCATGTTTTTGTTAATGGTGCCATTGCATCTAAAGTTTGGGGTTAGTATGAGGAGTTATTTAATTTAAGTTGTTTTAATGGTAAGCTTTCTTTAATGGAGCTTCTTAACTCTTATTTTCTAAATACTATCAAAGGTATAACAAAATTGTGGTGGCCTTTACTTTGATTTGGTTTATTTGGCTTAACAGAATTGATGTTAAGCATTGTAATGTGCTAATAAATCATAAGAGGATTATTGCGAAGACTAAAGATAAGATTTTTTTCTTTTCATAAGGATGCTCTTCTTAGTGGTGCTAATTATAGAGGTTGCAAGTTTGTTGCCTCTAAGTTGGGTATCAAGTTTCCTTTTGTGACTCGCCTACTTATAAAATCAATTCGGATTAAGCCTCTTAATTGTTGTATTAAAATTATCCGATGGCTCTATTGCACTTAACAAGTCGTTGTGGTGGCATTTTTTGAAATAGTCTTAGGAATATTATCTTGGCTTTTCCACTCTCTCTCTACTACATCTATTATTATGGATGAATTGATGGTTGTTTATCATGATGGTTGTTTATTAATGAACCTAAACCTAAACTAAATAAAACAAAATAAACTAAAAATAAACCTAAACCTAAACTAATAAATAAAACATAAAAATTAACCTAAAATAAAAACCTAAAAAAATAAAATAAAAATCTAAACCTAAACCTAAAAATAGAAAATAAAACCTAAACCAAAAATATAAAATAAAATAAAACTCATTTAAAAAATAAACCTAAACCTAAACCTAAACCTTAAAATAAACTAAAATAAACCTAAACTAAAATAAATAAACCTAAAATAAAATCAATAAACAAAAAAAAAAATAAAAATAAATAAAATAAAGTAAAATAAACTAAAGAAACCTAAACCTACCGATTTAAATAGTTTTTTTTAAAAGACCAAAATCCTTAAAACCCTAAACCCTAAAACCTCAGACCCTAAACTCACTAAACCTAAACCTACCTGCTCACTAAACTAAACCTAAACCTAAACCCAACCTAAACCAAAAATAAAATATATAAAAAACATAAACCTATGAAATAATAAAATAAAATAAAATAAAACCTAAATCTAAAATAAAATAAATCAATCTAAAAATTAAATCTAAACTAAACTCTCTACACTAAACCTCTCCCTAACCTCCACTCACCACTAAATCATCCTCTTAACTCCCTCCCTAAACCTATTAACCCTAAACTACTACCCTACCACTACTAAACCACTCTACCAAACCAGATCATACCACTATCTCACTAAACCAAATACTCTAAACTAACCCAAACTGAACTCCTAACCACTCTACTAACTTAAACTAAAATTACTAACCAAACTCTTCTCCAAACAAAACTCCTAAAACCACCAAAACCAAAGAAAACAAATCACTAAAACTAACTCTTAATCCTCCTAAAGAATTCAACCTACCATACCCTAACTAAAAACTAAACCAAACTTAAACTCTACCAAAACCCACCCCAAACTTAACCAGAAAATATCCTAAACCCTAACCATAAATCTTAAACCTACCCTAAACCCCAAACTCAAACCTAACCTACCTAAAATTAAATAAAACCTAAATAAATAATAAAATGAAATGTATTATAACTAAAACTTAAACATAAACCTAAAAATAAAATAAAATAAAAAAGTAAAAATAAACTAAAAATAAAAAGAAACCTAAAGAATAAACCAAATAATAAAAAACCTAAATAAAATAATAACTAAACATAAATTATAAATAAATAAACCTAAAAAATAAAATAAAAACTAAATAAGAACATAAACCTAAAAAATAAACCTAAAAATAAATAAAAATTAAAACCTAAACCATAAACTATAAAAAACCTAAAAATAAAATATAAATAAAAATAAACTTAAAATTTAACTAAAATAAACTAAACTAAAATAAATAAAACATAAACCAAAAGCTAAAAAAAAAACTAAACCTAAACTTAAACCTAAATTAAATAAAATAAAATAAACTAAAATAAATTTAAACCTAAACTAAAAAATAAAACCTAAAATAAAAACCTAAAACCTAAACCTAAAAAATAAAATAAAATAAACCTAAACAAAAAATAATCATAAACCTAAATATAAACTTTAAAAAATAAATTAAAATAAAAATCCTAAACTAAAAATAAATAAACCTAAAATAAATAAAAATAAAAAGTAAACCTAAATAAAATAAAAAATAAAATAAACTAAAAAAATAAAAATTAAGGTAAATAAACTAAAAAAACAAAACCTATCATTTAGTTAATTTAAAAAAAAAAAAAACCTTAAACTCTAAATCCTAAACTTTAAACCCTAAACCCTAAACCTACAACCCTAAACCCTAAACACTAAACCCTAAAAAACCTTAAGCTAAAACCTAAAATAACTAAATAAATTAAAAAATAAACCTAAACCGTAAAACCTAATAAACCTAAACCTAAACATAAACCCTAAGAATGGCAAACCTTGATGGCGAAACATCATTGTCAACTGTTAAGTCAGCTGCTGGAGGCTAATATGGCTATATAGGAGTAGTGGTGGGAGATCTTGAGGTCCGGTGGATATGGAGGTGGTGGCCAATTGGTGGTATGGAGGCGGAGGAGGTTACCCTGGTGGCGGAAGATCGGGATATGATGGTGGATCTCACTACTCGAGAGGCAGGGGTGGTTTTGATGGGAACTAGAGAAATTGAAGAATGACCGATCTGATCTACTACTTATGGAATTGTGTCTTTACGATAATCCACCTACCTTGCAACCAAAATTGAATCCTTATTCACCTTCTCAAACCAAACATCAAGTTCAATTCAAACATCAAATTCATATCCAAATCCAAGCCTAAATTCCAATACCAAATGATTGAAGCCCATGATCAAATCCAACTTGAAACCCTTCCTAAGCAACATGACATATCCCATGGACTTAGACAAATTTTAATCCAAATCAATCTAAAATCAATTGATTTTCTCAGAATCAATTTATATCATCAATCATCTTCCTAAATATAAATCAAATCTACATTCAAATGATCAAAAATAAATTAAACTAAATCAAATTAAATTAAAACCCTTCCTAAGATGTATGACCTTATCCCATGGACTTAGCCAAATCTTAATCCAAGTCACTTCAAACTCAATTGATTTTCTCACAAATCAATCATATTTTCAATCAACTTCATAAATTTAAATGAAATATACATTTAAATCATCAAAACTAAATCAAACCAAATCAAAATCCAAACCTAAGCCACATGACCCAACTCCATGGACTTAGCCAAATTCCTTCATTCAAAAAGCAAATTCAATTGATTTTCTCATGAATAAATCATACTTTCAATCATATTCATAAATATAAATGAAATCTATAATATTCAAGCCAAACTAAAATCATCCCAAGTTAAACCCAACTTAACCCTTTTGACTTGAAATGTTCAGATGAACCAAAACCAATTTGAGCCCAACCCAATTGTAATTGAGTTTATATATCAATCCCAAATCCATATATAAACTCAACTAAATCAAACTCAACCCAAAATCAAGCCAACTAAACCCCGTATCCCCAAAGTGGCCAATTTGACCTTTGAGCCAAGTTCTAATCCTACCCAAATTGAATTTAACCAAGCCCATCAAAACCTCCATGATTGTTGATCACCCTAGGTTGATCAATTGCCACAAATTGGGTCAAACCAAGTCAACTTGGTCATTTTACCAAGTCAACTCATATGAACCCAAACTAGCTAAATTACAACTTAGGCCAAATCCTTTGAAACCAATGGTTCATACCAAATCAAAATCAATATTTGAATATGACTTGACCTTCAATTGAGTCAAACCAAACCCAATTGGCCCTGACCCAAATTGAATTGTAAAAGATCAAATTGGGTCAAATCAAGATATAAACCAAATTGATTGCAACCAATGACTCAAGTTCATTCCAAATTGATTATTGAAGTTTACTAAAGCCATGATCGAACCCAATTGAAACCAATTGACCTACTTAGCCCAAATTGACCTAAAGGTTAAAGTTGGCCTAAATCAAAATCAAATCCAAATTAATTGAAACCAAAGCCTAAATCTTCAATTGGTCAACTAAACCTAAACCAACACCCAAGCCAATTTGGCCAATTTAGTCAAATTGCTCAACTTAACCCATTTGACCCAAATGAATTCTAATGAGCTAAAATTAAATCTAAGCCAAACTAAACTAAACCAATTGAACCAAAACATTCCAAATGATCATATGAACTTGACTTAACCCTTGGTTTGACCCAATTTACCAATTGGACAACTTGACCAAAACTAACCCAATTTGACCTAAATGAGTCAAATTAAGCCAAACCTAACCAAATCAACTCCAACTGACTTGAAATTTGGTCTAACCCACTTTTGGCTCATTTCAAATCTACCCAAATCAAATCCAATGATAAATGATCATTCTACCCTTAGGTCAAAGACATCACATGAGAGAAATCACTTATGCATGTGGTCATTTCCAATCCTTAGGCACTTGGTACTCTCCTAATCATCCTCTAGGCTAGGACATGACCTAACCAGGGGTGGTTGGGTCACCATGACCCATGGGAGGTAAAATCACCTCCCTCCACATTAGCATTTGAAACCCATAGGACACCCATGATTCTTCCTTGGCGTCACCTCGCACCTTCAACCAAGCTGAAGCCAACTCACCTCTTCACCACGACTCTGAGATGGCCAGACGACCACTAAATACCAAAACTTGATCCCACCATCCGATCAAGATGAGTGGTGGTATACACCCCCTCATTTCCACTCAAACACACATAAAAATCATTCCTCATAAACCAAACTACTCAAGATGAACTACTACAGTCATTCCCTATGCTCCCAAGCTCATTCCTCGATCAAAAAAAATGTCATTCTCATCCTTCCCGAAATAGGACACTCCCATTTCCAACCTAACTTTGCCATTTCTTTGTCAAACTCAAATTAACTTTGCACGCACCTTCCCTAGGCCTTGTCGAGCAAGAATAAATCATCTCTTAAGCTTTATGAGCACCGAAGGTGGGACTTCAATGAAAGTCGAGCTATAAACCATTGGTTCATGGCCTTTTAAGAGAACATCAAGGAATTGATCCAATTAATGGTCAACTGAGCTTCGTCTCCACTATTTGATGCTTCCTTAATTATTCAAGCTGACGGTCTTGAGCTCTGGTGAGGTATGCTTCTAAAATCAATCCTTAGGAAAACATGGGTTGGAGCTTTTTGAAGAAAACTTGCATCTCGTGTGATCTTGACTGTTGGATCCCCTCTGATTAATGTTATGAAAGTGTGGGATCCTTTTGATTAAGCTCGTAACCCTGATCATGTGAGGTGGATAGACTCCATTCTCCCACACTCATGTGACATTAGATCACGATTGCTTGATGAAAATGGATGGTTGTGATTAGATCCGCTAGATTGATTTGATCTAATCCTATTATTCTTATGGGATTAGTCATAGCCATCCATAAAAAGATGAATGAGAAAGCATCCACCATCACGATTAGGTAGTCGAATAAGTTTTAAGTAGCAAATCCTACGACGCCATATGGAAAGTGTGCCGCGTTAGCATGGCATATGGCGCCAATAGGATTAGGCTTTAATTAGGTTTAATTAATTTTTTCTAATGGATATAACTTCAAAATTATAAAATCAAAAATGTAAATAAGTACTCATTTTAAAGGTATTTCAGACGATAATTAATTAAAAATAATCTTAATTAATTTTGAACAGAAATTAAGGTTTAATTTCAAATTTTATTAGCTTAATTACTTAAGCAATTAATCCTAAATTTTGTGGGAAAATTTATTTGGATGACCTCTACCTCCCATGATTTTCTTGGGATTTATTGCTCACTTAATTAGGGAAATTGACTAATTAAACCAATACTACTCTTTTAAGTTAATTAATCATTAATTATTACCATGAATAGTAACAAATTGGTTAATTAAGTTTATTAATCATTGTTCAATAGTAAGTGAAGTAAGGAATAGGGTTGGGACCCCTTTCATTAAATTCATTTCACTCTTTTTTTTAAAATGAAATTAATTTAGATTTAACTAATTAATTAAATCACTTAATCAAATTCAAATTATAATCACATCAGACATTAATTAATTAAATCATGGGGTAGATCTTTAGGTATTTAATAACTTATAAGAGTTTAATGAAATTATGGTTAGTCCACATGTGTGGGAAAACCATAGGAGTAATTAATAAAATCCCTTAATCTAATTAACTATTAATCATGAGCCAATTATATTAGTCCTCTTTTATTTCCTTACAGCCAATTGTATTAGTCCTCTTTTATTTCCTAAGATCATTGCAAGTTTATTTTCCTTGCATATCATTTTGGCTCATAATTACTTAGTTAATTACTTTAACGTGACATAGGTAACAGTAATTAATTCATCTAGTTAACAGTTCAACTTAATTATCCCATAAAATCAACTTAATTACATTTCCTTAAATTAAATAAAATCACTAATGTGGGAATGGGTTCAAAACATAAAGCGATGATTTCAGTTCTCCTCTTTAAATCAAATCAAATCCAAAACTTAATTAATAAAGAAGCTTTGGTTTACTTTAAATAATCTTATTTGATTTGATTGTCCTTAAGAACTAGTTTGGATGAATGAATCACATGCTTATATTTGATTGTCCTCTTTCCAATCATGTTAAATTTGGTATGTCATTTGAATTCATGCATCCATCTTCTTAAAATCAAGTAAAATAAAATTGATTTCCTTTATGTAAGCTTGCATGTTGATTTAATTTAATATATGCATGGCTATTATCACTATTAAATCCAAATGTATTTTCAAAAGCTTATAAATGAATAATAATATGTGTTATGATGCTAGTTATAAATACAAAAAAAGCTTGCTTATAGCTTAAGTGTATGAATGTGGAGTTCTTTTTTCTATTCAATTGTTGATTTATATAAGATCGAATGATAATGGGTATATAATCTAGACATCCTGGGAACATGAGGCTTTAGCTAGCCCCAAGGAGGGCATTTGATTAACTCACTTCTATGGTTTAACAATGACATGTACCCATTTGATTTCATTCTTATGTATTTCAACATTAAAATTGGGATAGAGCTTTAATTCATATATATATATATAAATGATTCAATAAAAAATATACAATCTTTGCATGATTTTCTTTCTCTCATTTATGTATACATCCATGTGTGTCCAAGAAAAGCAAGTATATAGTCTATAAATCTCAGGAATACAAGGCTTTAGTTAGCCCCAAGGAGGTCATTTGATTACCTCACTTCCCTGGTTTAACAATGACACATACTTGCTTATATCTTCATACATGTATATATATATATATATATATAAATATATATATATGTGTGTGTGTGTGTGTGTGTGTGTGTGTGTGTGTATTGTGTGTGTGTGTGTGTGTGTGTGTGTGAGTGTGTGATTACTAAATAAAATTACCATTTTACATTAAAATTGCATGCATTCATAATTAACTAAGTGGTTGAATCAATTAGCCATATGATTTGGAGCTTACTTCCTATGTTCATGTATACGAGTTTACATATGTTTGAATGCAAATGGGTATATAGTATGGGCATCTAGATAAATATGATACTTTAGCTAGCTCCAAGGAGGTCATTTGATTACCTCACTTCCCTGGTTTAACAATGACACATGCCTATTTAATTTTATTCTTATATCTTTTTTGCAAAAGAATTTGGATAAACTTTTAAATTAATATGTTCAAATAATTCAATCAGATAAAATATAAATTTTAAATATACACATACATTCATCATTTAAGTGTGCTAAAATATGTTGCATGTATATATACACTTAGGATTAAATCGTATGCATGTTACATGGGATGGAAAAGAATGATTTAATATATTTCATGTGGTAGTAATTCAATTAAATTAATCTTAAAATGCCTTTCATTTTGAATAGGATTATTTAAAGTGAACCTAAACTTTTGATTAATTAATTCATTTAATAAGCCATTCACTAAATAGAACAAATTCAAATTAATATACTTTAGATAGAGACTTAAGGTAGGGATGAAAGCGGGCAATCCTCTTTTCCTCTCTTTACAACACTTAATTGCTACATATAATCCTAACAAGGCTTAGCACATAAGCCTTAATACACACATCAGAATTAAGTCATCGCTTCTAGCTCTATGTTAGGACAGTGTATGTTGTGATGTATTATTTTAGATTGGATGTTAGGGTGTATGCTTTCTAGACTGGATAATAGGTCAATATTAGCCTAATCATGTTTTCTATAAGGGATTATGCTTAAGGGATGCTTAAAAATAAATGTGAATTCTCTTTTTGCAAGTTGTTTAAAATCGTAAGCATAATCCAAGTTAGAACAGGTGGGCTTAGCTACCTATGTATAGGGTGCTAAGTCCAAATTATAAATACAACTGCTTGGGATTATATATATATTTAGCTAACCACTTTTTTGTAGGTGTAGTTAGATTTACTTTTCCCACATAAATGTAATTTTTGCAATAGGAATTAGGATTAGTGCTATGAGGGATTAGGATGAGCAGTGGCCAGAAGGCTTTGTCCTGGGGTGCCATGTTATGCCGTTGAAGCAAGCACCATCCAAATTAAAGAAGGAACCAAATCAAAAATGGAGATATGAAGAAAGAAGAGCCCCATAGGATTTAATATAATTATAATTATTCTTTCATATTCTAGGTTGTATAAGGGTAGAGCTCGGCTACACATTTTTTTCCCTTTGGGTTGTACGGTGGTACCCGACCGCACTGATCTTTTATTCTTTTATAATAGTTTATATAATTGTTTGATCTTTTGTTTACATTATGCATTAGGATGCATTCTTTTCATAGTTTTTTAAATGATTGATACTTTAACGTGTGGCTTGGATATGATTAAGCTCTTAGGATAAAAATAACTTTTCTACATAATGAATCTCTCATAACTAAATTTTAAACAACTCATAACCTCATCATAAAGTCTAAGACATAAATAAGATAATTAAAAGAATTAGCAACCCCTTAAATGTATGGTTGTATGTTTCACATCATGCATGCATATTCTTTCTCTCTTGAACATGAAGAATCTCCATCTTTGCATGATAAACGAATGTTTGACCTGTGAGGGCATCCTTTATTATAGAGAACACCTTCTAATTGATTTGATTCATAACCTATTTTATCGTGCATTTAAGCATAAGAAATCCTAAAGCCTCTGTCAAAATGATGTGTCTAAAATGAAATAAAATTTGAAAAGATTTTGCATCTATAGAGAGTGTGTTTAGGACTTTAGTCTCTTTCTAATTAAATAACTACCCTAGCTATCTTGCAATTTATAAGAAAGGACTACATGGTTTTAAAAATGTAGGAGGAGTTAACTGGCAGCCACTCCAGGCAATTATAAGTCCAGAAGTCAGACAATTTATTCTCTCTTGTGGAGGTAAACACTTATGTCCACTCATCTCTTAGATTTAGGTCATGCTTTAGCTCGTACTAAAGCTCCCTAGATTTAGCATCCAAGGTAGCTATTTTCTTCAGGCTATGAGCATAAATCCTCACCTCTTAGGCATTCTCACAACCTTATTCTGGTGGATTATAAGCACTAGTAATCTAATTAAATTTCAACTCAAAACATATAAATCCTCACTAAGCTTTCTAGTATCATGAGCATTTATTACTTATTTCATTTGGATTCCAAAAAGAAGTCATCTCCTTGAACTTTCCCAATTGATTTTCTAAATACAACCAATCCTTTGATAGTCTAACCATGAAATCTTTGGAGCTGATAATTGTCTGCTTTAATCAAGAGTATTTTTAAGAAATTTCATGCCTTAGGAGTCTTTATTACGTGACTAAGTCTATTGTAGGGTGATGCCTCTATCTTTTGAAATAGTACATCATACCTCAATGTTATACCCGAGCACATAAAAAAGTAACCCCCCTACATCCAAATATAAACACCGCAAGGCCCTCTTGCCTTGTTCATTGAATCCTCTCAACATCATCCTTTCTTTTTGGAGTTTGGCGATATCGATCCTTTAGTAGGCAAGGGTTATTAGACTCATAATACTGAGTGATACACATGGGTCAACCATAATTCGATAGCTGTATCATCATCCGTAATGTAAAAGGCATTGTGTGGTCCCTATGAGTAAGTCTTCATTATTGAGCTAAGTATGCCTCTAGATCAAGTAAGGCCTTGATTAGGGATTCCCTCATCTCTTTGTATAAGGCAAAAGCATCGTATATGCTTAACTTAGCTGGAAACTTTCTAAGGTGAGCTAGGACATTGTGATTAACTCTAGCTTGGTCCTCTACAAGCATATCCATGGGCAGAGCATCCTATGGAGGGGCTATCTGCTCACTAAAACTAATGACTGGCTTACCTTTATCCTGAGGTGCTACCTTAGCAAGTAGAACTTTGCCACTTTAGTGACTTCGAGGAATGATGAGCTTGTGGAAAGTTTACTTTTTTTGGGGCCCTACAGCCTTCTCCCTATGGGATCCTCGAGTTAGTTGTTCTAATCTTTCGGGATAACTATGACTCTCAACTTGTAGTTGGGCTCAAGCTAGTCCTTAAAAGTGATACAATCCTCTAAGACATGGCCTACCATGCAGTGGTTGGGTCAATAGCTAGGATCATCGCTCTTACCCAGTTCGTCCAGTCTCTTAGGCTCTGGTAACTGAAAGTCAGGTTTCTTTAAAAGATTCTTTAAGATTTTCCTAACTACCTCCCTCTTGAATGAATATGGCTTATTCAATCTATTAGCAAGAGTAGGTGGAAAGTAGCTACCTAGTGATGGATATGAATACCACTGTTGGGTAGGCTGCTGAGGTGGTAGAAATGGTCATTGTGATGGCTGCGGTGGCGGTATGATGGCCGAGGTGGTGGAAGAGGAAGTGGCAAAGGAGGTTTTTGAGCTCATAGTCTCTCATACTAACTCTAGCTGGCTGATTCCCTCTATCCACTAACACAACTATCCCTAGCTTCTTCTCAAACACCTTCTGCGACTTGGGCCTGGATGATTGGTCAAGTGGCTTTCTATTATTGGCTAGCCACCTTGTTGATTAATTTCTCAAATGTTTTGTTGGTAAAGCCCTTAAGAATGAATGCGACCGGGTCGTGGATATTCTTGAGAACTGTGGTTATAGCTGGGGTTTGTATTTCTTGCTCAGGTTGCGCCACATAAAGATGTAATCAACAAATGACTCACTGAGTTTCAATTTCTCCATAATAAGGTCCCCTATAGTGACCCTTTACGGAGCTCCAGCAAACCTTTTGATGAAGAGGTGCTCCAACTTAGCAAAAGTATTCACCGAGCCATTGGGCTTCGATACCAATCAAATGCAACACTCTAATGAAAAGCGTAAGAGGAGTCATCTGTCACCATCACAGCTGGCTCTAAAGTGTGCAATGTGTTATCGTGGGCTCCAACTGCCATCAAAGATCTTGATGGATGGTGGCACAAAACCCTAAATAAAATAAAAATAAAATAAAAACCTAAACTTAAAAATAATACCAAAAAATAAATAAAAAATAAAACCTAATCCCTAAACTAAAAAAAATTAAACCTAAAATAAATAACATAAAGTAAACATAAAGCTAAACTAAAATAAACTAAACTAAAATAAATAAAACCTAAACCTAAACCTAATATAAAAAAAATAAAGTAAACATAGCATAAAATAAAACTTAAAAAATAAATTAAAGCAAAAACCATAAAATAAAATAAAACCTAAAAACCTAAACCTAAACTTAAATAAACTAAACCTAAACCCTAAACAAAATAAAATAAAATAAACTAAAAATAAACCTAAACCTAAACTAAAAAAAAAACCTAAAACCTAAACCTAAAAAAATAAAATAAAAAACCTAAACATATACCTAAAAATAAAAAATAAAAGTTAAACCTAAATAATAAAATAAAAATAAAACTAAACTAAAAACTAGACATACACCTAAACCTAAAAAATAAACTAAAATAAAACAACCTGAACTAAAATAAATAAACTAAACTAAATAAAAAAATAAAACTAAATAAAAATAATAAAAATAAAATAAACTAAAAATAAACTGAAAATAAACTAAATAAACTAAATAAACTATATAAACCTAAACCTACCGGCTTACTTAATTTAAAAAGAAAACTCTAAACCCTAAACCCTAAACTATAAAACTAACCCAAACCCTAAACCATAAACCTACAACCCTAAACCCTAAACCCTAAAACCCTAAACTCACCTAATCCTAAAGAATGCCTAAAACCTAAACAACTAAACCCTAAAATAAAATAACCCTAAACCCTAAACTAACTAACCCTAAACCCTAAGTAAAACCTAAACCTAAAACTAAACCCTAAACCTAAAATACTAAACCTAAACCTAAACACTAAACCTAACCCTAAACCCTAAGTTCTAAAACCCTAAACTAACCCTAAACAACCCTAAATACCTAAAAACTTAAACCTAAACTACATAAACCTAAAATAAAATAAATAAAACCTTAACATAAATAAAATAAAATAATAAAATAAATAAAACCTAAACTTAAAATAAAATAATAAACTAATAAATACTAAAAAAAATAAATAAAACATAAACTAAACTAAATAAAATAAAATAAACCTAAGAATAAAAAAAACTAAATAAAATAAAAACTAAATGTAAAAAATAAAATAAAATAAACCTAAAATAAAATAAAATAAAAACTAAAAAAACCTAAAAATAAAACCTAACAAGAAATAAAAAATAAAACCCAAACCTTGAACTAAAAACTAAACCTAAAATAAAAATAAAATAAACAAAATAAACCTAAACCAAAAATAAAATAAACTAAACTAAAATAAATTAAACTAAAACCTAAACTTAATATAAACTAAACCTCAACCCAAAACTAAATAAAATAAAATAAACTAAAAATAAACCTAAACCAAAACTAAAAAAGAAAACCTAAAATATAAACCTAAACCCTAAACCCTAAACCCTAAAAAGCTAAAAAGCTAAACCTAAACTAAATAAAACCTAATAAAAATAAATAAATAAATAAACTTAAACAAAAAAAAAAAATCAAATCAAATCAAAACATAAACTAAAACCAAAACCTAAAACAAAAAATAAAATAAAAACTAAAAACTTAACTAAAATAAAATAAATAAAAACCTAAAGTAAACTAAAAAATAAAAAAAAAACATAAATAAATTTAAAATAAAACCTAAAATAAAAATAAAATGCAATTAAAACCTAAACCTAAAAAAATAAACCTAAAATAAATAAAACCTAAACCCTAAACTAAAAAAAAACCAAAAACCTAAAAAAAAAAATTATAAACCTAAACCAAACTAAGATAAACTAAACTAAAATAAATAAACCTAAACCTAAACCTAAAATAAACTAACCTAAACTTAAACAAAACTAAATAAAATAAAATAAAGTAAAATAAACCTAAACCTAAACTAAAATAATACCTAAAATAATAAAATAAAACCTAAACCTAACCTAAAAAATAAAATAAAATCTAAACTTAAACCTAAAAAATAAAATATAAAATAAACCTAAAAAAATAAACCTAAATAAATAAACTAAACTAAAAAAATAATAATAATAAACTAATAATAAATTAAAAAATTAACTAAAATAAATAAACTAAAGAAACCTAAACCTACTAGTATACTTAATTTAAAAAAAATAAAAAAATAAAAAAATTAAAAAAATAAATAAATAAAACCATAAACCCTAAACCCCAAACCCTAAATCATAAATCCCTAAACCCTAAACCCGAAACCCAAACCCAAAACCCAAAACCCTAATCCCTAAAATCTACAATCATAAACTCTAAACCCTAAACCCCAAACCCAAAACTCTAAACATTAAACCCTAAACCCTAAACCTTAAAAACCTAAAAACCCAAACCTAAAATAAATAAACCTAAAGTAAAGTAAATAAAAAAACCTAAACCTAAAAATAAATAAATAAAATAAAATCAAAACCTAAATTAAAACCTAAACTTAAACCTAAAAAAAACTAAACCTAAAAATATAATAAAATAAAAAAAATAAAAAAAATAAAAAATATAATAAATAAATACCTAAACTAAACTAAAAAATAAAATAAACCTAAATAAAATAAAATAAATAAAAATAAAATAAACTAAACCTAAAATAAAATAAAATAAAACCTAAATAAAAAAACCTAAACCAAAAAAAATAAACTTAAAAAATAAATTAAAAATAAAACCTAAAAAACCTAAACCTAAAATTAATAAAACCTAACTAAATAACCTAAATAAAATAAAAAATTTAACTATAAAAAAATAAGTAAATAAATCTCAAAAAAAAACTAAACTTAAAAATCAAAAGAAAACTAATCTAAACTTCTAAAAAAAAAATAAAACCTAACCTAAACTAAAACTAAAAAACCCTAAACTAAAACACCAAACCATAAACCCTAAACCTAAACCCTAAAATAATCCTAAACCCTAAAAATTATCCCTAAACCCTAAACCATAAACCCCAAAATGCCTTAAAACCTAAACCCTAAACCCTAAAAACCCTAAACTAAACCCTAAACCCCAAACCCTAAACCTAAACTAAACTAAATAAAATAAAAATAACCTAAAATTAATAAACCTAAAACCCAAAAACTAACCTAAAATAAAAAATAATAATAAAATAATAAACTAAAAAAAATTAAAACCATCTAAAAATATAAAATCCCTAAACCTAATAATAAAACTAAAAATTACCTAAACCTAAAAACCATTCTAAAAAAAACTAATGCTAAAACAAAACATACTACTAAAATAAAAAAAAAATAAAATTCTATTAAAACCAAAAAACCTAAACCTAAACTAAAATAACCCTAAACCTAAAACATAAACCCTAAACTAAACCCAAAAAAACCTAAACCTAAAACTAAACCTAAAACCTAAACCTAAAAAAATAAACCTAAACTAAACCTAAAATAAAATAAACTAAAATCTAAAATAAATAAATAAAAACCACTAAAATAAAATAAAATAAAAACCTAAATAAATAAATAAAATAAAACCTAAATAAAATAAAATAAACTCTAAAATAAATAAACCTAAAATAAAAAATAAACCTAAAAAATAAAATAAATAATAAAACCTAAATAAACTTAAACTAAAATAAATAAACTAAAATAAATAAACTAAACCTAAACCTAAAATAAATAAACCTAAACCTAAACCTAAACTAAAAAAAAACCAAAATAATTTAAACCTAAATTAAAAAATAAAACCTAAAATAAAACCTAAAACCTAAACCTAAAAAAATAAAAAAACTAAAAAACTAAAAATAAAACCTAAACCTAAACCTAAACTTAAAAAATGAATTAAAATAAATAACTTAAATTAAATTAAATAAACCTAAAATAAATAAATTAATCTCAATAAAAAAAACCTAAATAAAAATAAAAAATAAAATAAACTAAAATAAATAAAAAAGAAAATTAAATAAACCAAAAAAACCTAAACCTACCAATTTACTTAATTTTAAAAAATAAACAGAAAATATAAAAACAAATAAAAAAACCCTAACCCTAAATCCTAATCCTTGAACCCCAAATCTTGAACCCTAAACCTACAACACTAAACCTAATCCCTAAACCCTAAACCTTAAACCCTAAACCGTAAACCCTAAACCCTAATCCCTAAAACCCTAATCCATAAACCCAAAACTTTATACCCAAAACCCAAAACCCAAAACCCTAAAACTACAACCCTACCCCTAAACCCTAAACCGCAAACCCTAAACCCTAAACCCTAAACCACAAACCCTAAACCCTAAAAACCTAAAATAAAATTAAATAATAAATTAAACTTAAGAATAAAATGCTAAATAAAAATAAACTAAATGCAAAGAAAAAATAAAATAAACTTAAAATAAAATAAAATATAATCTAAATAAAAACTAATCCTCAAAATAAACCTAAAAATAAAACCTAAAAATAAATAAAAAATGAAACCTAAACCCTAAACTAAAAATTAAAACCATAACCTAAAATAAAATAAAATAAATAAAATAAAATAAACCTAAACCTAATCTAAAATAAACTATACAAAATAAATAAACCTAAACCTAAACCTAAATAAACTAAACCTCCTATAAATCTATAAAATAAAATAAAATAAACTAAAAAATAAACCTAAACCTAAACTTAAAAATAAAACCTAAAATAATGCTAAAATAAAATAAACCTAAAACCTAAAAAAATAAAATAAACCTAAACCTAAACCTAAAATAAAAAATAAAACCTAAACCTAAAAAAATAAATAAAATAAACTCAACCAAAAAATAAACATAAACCCAACAAATAAACTAAAATAAAAAAAAAAAATAAATAAACTAAAATAAATTAAATAAAATTAACCTAAATAAAAAATAAAATAAAATAAACTAAATAAATAAAAAATAACTAAATAAACCTAAACCTCTACTTTATTTTAAAAAACTAAACCCTAAATCCAAAACCCTAAACCCTAAAAAACCAAAATCCTAAACCCTAAACCCTAAACCTTAAACCATAAAACCCTAAAATAAACCCTAAACCCTAAAACCCTAAACTAACTAAACCCTAAACCTAAACTAACCTAAACCCTAAGAATGGGAAAACCTTATAACATCAAACTAAATATATCATGGAAAGGTAAATAAAATAAATGGTGGGGACTAGGTGCAATATGGAGTGGTAAAGGTGGTTATAAAAAATGGAGGTTACAACCATGGTGAAAGGGAGAGATAATATGATGGATCCACTAAGAGAAAAATAAATTAAGAAAGAATGACCATATCTACTACTAAACCATGATAAGAGAGTACATATCAAGGATTTTGATTTTCCAGCTCATTTTTTATCTATCTAAATGTGTCTAAAACATGTTACTTGGTTGATGAAATCAAAAGAAAATGTTGAATCTAATTTATTCTCTCCTAAAAAACCTAAACCCTAAATTAAAACTTAAACCCTAAACCAAAAACCTAAAACCCTAAATCCTAAACCCTAAACACTAAAAACCCTAAACCTTAAACCCTAAACTAAACACTAAAAAAACTAAAACCTACCTAAACTAAATATAAACTAAAAAAAATAAAATAAATAAACCTAAACCAAAAATAAATAAAAAAATAAAAATAATAACATAAACTAAACCATAAATTTAAACCTAAACCTAAATAAAATAAAATAAAAAAATAAAATCTAAACTAAAATAAAATAAAAATAAATCTAAACTAAACTAAAAAAATAAACCTAAATAAAATAAAATCTAAACCTAAAATAAAATAAATAAAATAAAAACTAAATAAAACTTAAACTAAAATAAACCTAAAATAAAATAAAAATAATAAACCTAAAAACCTAAACCTAAAATAAAATAAAATAAACTTAAACCTAAACTAAAATAAACTAAATTAAAATAATTAAAACCTAAACCTAAACCTAAAATAAATTAAACCTAAACCTAAACCTAAACTAAATAAAATAAAATAAACTTAAAATAAACCTAAACTAAACAAAAAAAAATAAACCTAAAAAATTAACCTAAAATAAAATAAACCTAAAAAATAAAAAAATATAATAAATAAAAAACCTAAACCTAAATTAAAAATAAAACATAAACCTAAAAAATTAAAATATAAAAAACTAAATAAAACCTAAACTAAAATAAATAAAACCAAAAAATAAATAAACTAAACTAAATGAAAATAAAAAATTAACCTAAATAAAAATAAATAAACCCTAAAGCCTAAACCCTAAACCCCAAGCCCTAAGCCCTAAACTCTAAACCATCAACTAACCCTAAACCCTAAATCCTAAACCCTAAAAAGCTAAAAACATAAACCTAAATTAAATAAAATCTAAAAATAAAATAGATAAAAAAACCTTAATTAAAATAAAATAAAAATAAAATAAAATAAACCTAACTAAACCTAAACTAAACTTAAAAGAAAATAAAATAAAAATAAAACAAAACTAAAAAAAAAATAAAACCTAAACAAAAATAAAAAATAAATAAATAAAATAAAAAACTAAACCTAAAATAAAATAAATAAACCTAAAATAAAATAAAATAAAATCTAAATAAAAAATAAACCTAAAATAAATAAAAAAAAATAAAACATAAATAACCTAAAATAAAACATAAAACAAAATTAAAATAAACCTAAACCCTAAACTAAAATAAAAAAAAAATAAATAAAAATAATAAAAATAAACCTAAACCTAAACATAATCCTAAAAAAAAAAAAAAAAATAAAAACCTAAACTAAAAAAATAAAATAAAAAAAAACCTAAAACCTAAACTAAAATAAAAAAAATAAAACATAAACTAAAAAATAAAATAAAATAAAACCTAAACTAAAAATAAAATAAACATAAACCTAAACCTAAAAAAATAAACTAAAATAAATAAACTAAACTAAATTAAATAACCTAAAATAAATAAATTAATCTAAAAAAAATAAAAAACCTAAATATAAATAAAAAATAAAATAAACTAAAATAAATAAAAAAAAAATAAACTAAATAAACTAAACCTAAACTTAATTTAAAAAAATAAACAAAAATTTAAAACAAAAAAAATAAACTAAAAACCCTAAAACCAAAACCCTAAACCTACAACCCTAAACCCTAAACCCTAAACCCTAAACAATAAAACCCTAAACTCTAAACCCTAAACCCTAAACCCTAAACCCTAAACCCTAAAACCCTAAATCCTAAACCCTAAACCCTAAACCTAAACCCCAAAACCTAAACCAAAACTAAACTAAAACCCTAAACCCTAAACCCTAAACCCTAAACCCTAAACCCTAAAACTAAAATAAACCTAACCTAAATAAATAAAACCTAAAATAAAATAATAAAAAAACCTAAATTTAAAAATAAAATAAAAATAACCTAAATTAAACCTAAATCTAAAATAAAATAAAATAAAATAAAATTAAAATAATAACTAAGTTAAAATAAAAAAAAATAAAACCTAAACTAAATAAAAAAATAAAATAAACCTAAAATAAAAAACCTATAAAATAAAAAAACCTAAAATAAATTAAAATAAACCAAAATAAAATAAACCTAAAAATAAATATAAAAAACCTAAACTAAAAAAAATAAACCTAAACCTAAATTAAATAAACCTAAACCCTAAACCCAAAATAAATAAACCTATCCCTAAAAAAAAAATAAATAAATCTAATCCTAAACCTAAACCCTAAACCTAAACTAAAATAAAAATAAAAAACCCCAAACCCTAAACCTAAACTAAAAAACCTAAAACCTAAACCTAAACAAAATAAAAAAAAAAAAAAAATCTAAACCTAAATAAAATAAAAATAATAAAATAAAAATAAACTAAAACCTAAACCTAAACCTAAAAAAATAAAAAAATAAAATTAAATAAAAAATAAAAAAATAACTAAAAATAAATAAAAAAAAAAAACTAAACTAAAATAAAATAAAATAAACCTAAAAATAAACTAAATAAAAAAAAACTAAACTAAAATAAATAAATAAACTTAAAATAAATAAAATAAAACTAAATAAAACCTAAACTAAAAAAAATAAAATATAAAATAAAACATAAAAATAAAAAATAAAAATAAAACCTAAACCCCAATGTAAAAAAAAAAAAAATAAACCTAAAATAAACAAATAAAATAAATTTAACTAAACTAAAATAAACTAAACCTAAGCCTAAAATAAACTAAACCTAAACACTAAATTATATGAAATAAAATAATCTAAAAATAAATCTAAACCTAATCTAAAAATAAAACTTAAAAATAAACCTAAAATAAAAACCTAAAACCTAAACATAAAGAAATAAAGTAAAAACCTAAACTTAAACAAAAAAATAAAAAAATAAACCCTACCTAAAAATAAAATAATAATAAAACTAACTAAAAAAAACATAAACCTAAATTTATTCCTAAAATTAACTAAAATGAAAAACCAAAACTAAAATAAATAAACCAAAATAAAAATAAAATAAAATAAACTAAAATTAAAAAATCTAAATAAACTAAATAAATCTAAACACCTAAACCTAAAACCTAAACCCTAAACTAAAATCATAAACCCTAAATAAAATAATAAATAAAATAAAATATAAACTAAAACTATAAAATAAACTAAAACCTAAAATAAACCTAAACCTAATAAGAAATTAAATAAATAAAATAAAATAAATAAACTAAAATAAACCTAAAATAAATAAAATCTAAAATAAATTAAAATAAATAAAACCAACAATAAAAAAAAAATAAACTAAAATAAAATAAATAAACTAAATAATAAAATCTAAACCTAAACCTAAAATAAACCAAACCTAAACCTAAAATAAATAAACTAAATAAACCAAAATAAAATAAATAAATAAAATAAACCTAAATAAAAAATAAATTAAATTAAAACCTAAAATAAAATAAACCTAAACTAAAAAAATAAAATAATAAAACCTAAACTAAATTAATAATAAAATAAACCTAAAATAAAAATATAAATAAAAATAAAACTAAACTAAAAAAAATAAAATAAACTAAAATAAAATAAAATAAAAAATAACCTAAAAAATAAAAAAAAATAAACCTAAAATAAATAAAATAAAACCTAAATAAATAAAAAAATAAAAACCATACCTAAAATAAAAATAAAATAAAACCTAAACCTAATCTAAAATAAACTAAAAAAATAAATAAAACCTAAACCTAAACCTTAAATAAACTAAACCTACACCCTAAATCCTACAAAATAAAATAAAAAACTAAAAAATAAACTAAACCTAAACTAAAATAAAACTAAAAATAACCCTAAATAAAAAAATGTAAACCTAAACTTAAAAAAAATAAAATAAAAACCTAAACCTAAACGTAAAAATAAAAAAAAAACCAAAACCTAAATATAAATAAAGTAAAAAATAAAACTCAACTAAAGAATAAACCTAAACCAAAAAAACAAATAAACCAAATAAAACCTAAACTAAATAAATATAAACTAAATAAAAAAGATTAACCTAAATAAAAAAAATAAAAATAATAAAATAAACTCAAATAAAGAAAAATTAAATTAATTAAACCTAAACCTTCATTTACTTGATTTTAAAACCTAATCTCTAACCAAAAACCTAAACCTAAAAAACCCCCTAAACTTAAACCCTAAAACCTAAAACCTAAACCCTAAACCTCCTAAATCCTAAACCCTAAACCCTAAACCATAAAACCTAAAACCTAAAACCTAAAACTAAATAAAACCTAAATAAATAAATAAATAAACTATTAATAAAAAATAAATTAAAAAAATTAAACTAAAAATAAAAAACTAAAAAAACTAAAAATTAAAATAATTAAAAAACAATTAAAAATAAAATAAACTAAAATAAAACTAAATAAAATAAACTAAAATAAAATAAAAAAAATAAAATAAAATAAATAAAATAAAATAAAAAATAATAAAAAATAAATAAAAATAAATATAAATAAAAAATAAAAAAAAAAAATAAAATAAAAAATAAAAAAATAAAATAAAAAAATAAAATAAACCTAAACCCCGATCTAAAATAAACTATTCAAAAATAAATAAACCTAATCCTAAACTCAAATAAACTAAACCTATATTAAAATAAATAAAATAAACTAAAATAAAACCCAAAAATAAAAAATAAAAAATGTAAAACCTAAACCTAAACCAAAATAAAAAAAACCTTAAACCTAAAAAAAATAAATAAAAAATAATTACTAAACTAAAGAATAAACCTAAACCTAATAATAAACTAAAATAAAAAAACCTAAACTAAATAAATAAGATAAACTAAATAAAAAAATTAACCTAAATAAAATATAAAAAAACTCAAATAAAGAGAAATTAAATTAAATAAATTTGAAACCTTTCTTTCTTTGAATGATAACTCCAAGTGTTTTGTTCTTCACCCACATATAAAAAATTTTTTTTGAATGATCCAAACTCTACTCTTCCTAATGATAAAGTCAATAAACCTATTGATGTGCCCAAAGCCAACTCAAATGGTAATATTATTTTAGCCAAATAATGTCTCAATAATGCTACTCCCACCACTCAATCTTATCAGGTCAAAGATATTACTAATGTTGAATCTGATGGTTTATCAATAAATCCTTCTCTACATAATAACTTGCCTTTTCAGGATAATTCAAACTTAAAAGACTCTGAAAAAAGTTGATTCCCCTCACAAATGAATCAATTCAGGTTTCCTTGATTCTTGTAATTGATGAGCATGAGAATTTTAATGATAATTTGAAAGAAAATTCTAATAAAGCTAAAAATTTGAAACAAAACTCAGAATCTAACACTATTTGTGCTCTAATGGTACTTTCTCTCCTTCTCCTAATCCCAAGATTGACATTCATTCTAATCCCACTTTGTAGCTTAATCCTGAAATTGAAGAAGTGGAAGTTGTGATTAGAAATGTTTGGCAGATTCTGATCCTATTATTAATACCTCTAATCATCCTTCGATGGTGATACTTTGAAAAAAATCAAACATTCCAAACTATTTTCAAAAAAGAAATCTTTCAAATCAAAATGTTTCATTGAACTCAAACCATCTACTAGATCTGTTCATCCTCTCATAAATAATGGTCTTTAGCATTGAGAGGTTGTTTACTTTCTAAACCCTTTATTTTCTTATTTTTATTTTATTTAATATTTTCCTTATATTTAATTATCTTATTTGGGATGTTTGAGGATTAGAACCCTCATTGTCCATAATCATGTTAGAAGTCTCTATCGTATTAACAATATATCTTTACTTGTTGTTATTGAACCTCTCATACATGCTTCTAAGATCAATCATGTTGCTAGAATGCTCAGTTTTAATAATTTCTTCTCTAATACCAGTAATAAAATTTGGTGCATTTGGAATAATTCCTTAAATGTTTCCATCTCTTTTGGTGAATTTTCTATTTTGGGCTCTTTATTTATGCTTCCTTTAATGTATGGTAGAATATTCTGGGACTATTTGAGAAGTTTTTCTTTAACTGCTAAGAAACCTTGTCGGTTGGGGTGATTTCAACACTATCCTTTCTTCCTCTGAATAAAGGGTGGTTGCTCTCCCAATATTCATTCTATGGAAGAATTTTCTAATATGATTCTCGATTGTAACCTTATTGACATTGGTTTTACTAGATCTAATTACACTAGCACAACTCTAAACTTTGGCAATGCCTTGATAGAATACTTTTAACTCTCATTGGATTAATCAATGGCCTCTTACCTCTTGAACATTTGAGAACTTTGTGATCATGCTCTCTTTTGATTTTAGTTAATAACTCTAAAAGATTATCTTCTTCTTCTTCTTTCATATTTCAAAATATGTGGATTCAGTGCCTCAATTTTTAAAAGTTGTTGCCACTAATTGGGTTGCCTCTTCACACCCTGACAACTCGATTAGGGGCATGATTAGATTATGGTCTAAGCTTAAAAGGCTTAAACAAAACCTAGTTTGGTGGAATAAGTATTGTATTAAAAATCTCTTTGTAATATCAAAAATATGGAGCTTTTGGTTTATAATCTTGAAAATGTTATTTTGACTGATTCTTCTATGTCAAGGATTTGAATGAAGCCAAAGATAATCTAGTTAACTATCAAAATATGGAAGAAATTAAAAAAAAGCTAGTAAACATATCGATGGGGATAGAAATACCGTATTTTCATGCTTTATTCAATAAGAAGAGAGCTTTAAACTCTATCCAAAAAAATTAAAAGTGATAATCGAGATTGGATCATCACACTAATGAGATTAAAGAATCTATTATTAACCATTTTAGAAATATGCTTAGCAAGAGCCACACTTTAGATGCTATTTCTAACTCACATTTGATCCCTCTAATATTACCAAGTGATGACAATCATTTGCTTACTAGTTTCCCTATGGAGGATAAGATTGGTAAAGTTCTTAATAATATGAACATTGACTCTATTGGGTCCCGAGGGCTATACCACTCAATTTTTCTAGCATTGTTGGCCAATTATTAAGCATGACTTAATTGATGTTGTTGTTGATTTCTTTACTAGTAATCCTCTTCCTAGATTTTTTCTAGCACTTCCATTATCCTTATACCTAAAATTGATAATTATGATTCTTGGAGTGATTTCAGACCTATTAGTCTTTGCACTTTCTTTCATAAATTGATTGCTAAAATGCTTGCTAACTTAGTCCTTTGCTTCAAAAAATTATCTCCCTCAACCAAATTGGCTTTAGAGGTAGATCTATATTTGATAGCATTCTTCTTGCTCAAGAGTCGATTCATGATTTGGATGTTCCTACTAAAGGTGGTAACATCCATTTTAAATTAGATATTTCTAAAGCCTTTGACAATATCTCCTAGGATTTCCTTTAAACATCCTTCATTTGTTTGGCTTTTTTTGATAATTTGATTTACCTAATTAAAAATTGTATTAGAAATGCTTGGTTTTCTATTATTCTTAATGGTGAGGCCTTAGGTTTCTTCCCTTCTTCCCATGGGTTGAGACAAGGTGATCCTTTGTCCCTTCCCTATTTATTATTATGTGGAATACCTTTCTAGGAGCTTAAATGATCTTTTCAATAATCCTAGCATGTACTTTAGAACTCTTGGTGGTATACCTATCTCCCATCTTAGTTTTGGTGATGATTTCATTATTTTTGTAATGCTTCCATCCATCACATCAAAAGCCTTAAGAATTTTTAAAATATTTTTGGTAAAGAAAGTGGTCTTTTTATTAATGAAGGCAAGAGTTGCTCCATTACTTCCTCTAAAATCTCTAGTAACAAAACTAATAAAATCTTGAGAATCACTAACTTTAAACACCAACAACTCCCTATTAAATATTTAGGTGCTCCTCTATTCAAAGGTCAAAAAAGATCCCATCTTCTTGATGACCTAATTCAAAAAATTGCTAATAAAATTTGGGTTTGGGAATTTCACTTGCTCTCCTTTGGTGGTAGGCTTACTTTGCTTAAGAGTACCCTAAATTTGATGCCTTTATATCTTATTCAAACCATCATCCCTACCAATTCTACCTTAAATAGAATAGTTTGTCTCCTTAATAAATTCTTCTGGGTTCTAAATATTGCTAAAAGGATGCATTGATTTCTTGGCATAAATGTTGTGGCACCCTAGTTGAAGGTGGGCTTGGTAAGTCTATTTGTGAAGCTATTATCGCATTCTCTCATAAACTCGGTGGAATTCTAGGAGCAAAAATAGTCTCCTAACTTATGACTTAAATACTGGGTAAGCATCCTCTTATTTGTCCTTATAAAGTGGGTGACTCGATTAAAAAAACTTTGCTCCATCAAATGGGAAGTTGAATCCCTAATTTCTTATGGTATAAATTTAGATCATCTTTCTTTGGCAAGACAATTGATTGGTAGTGGTTCTATTGATGATTTATTATCTACTCATTTGACTAATGCTATTAAAGTGAACTCCTTTGGATTAATAATAATTGGAATGATAGTAAACTCACCGATTATATTCTATTTCTCTTTGGATAAATTCACTAACATTCCTATCATTTCTAACAAGTCGATATTCTTTTAAGCATCTCATAATGGTGATTTTATTCTTAAAGAGGTCTGGAATCATATTAGAGATGCTCATGGTTTCTCTAATGTATTTTTTAAACTTTGGAATAACATTATCCCTATCTCTTACTCCCCTTACTTGGAGAATTAAAAAACTTCATTCATTGATTCTTTGATGTGGGGTAAAGGCTTGCCTTCCAAATGTTATAGTTTCACATTGAAAATGTGAATCATGTTTTTGTCAATGGTGCTATTGCCTCCAAATTATGGGTTTGGTATGATGATCTCTTCAATACTAACATTTCCATGGTCTTTATCTTTACATCAACTTTGATGTTTATTTTCAAAAAATTGTGAAAGGTCACATTAATGTAAATATCACTCTTATATGGTTCATATGGATGAAATGATGCTAAAACATCATGGTATCTATGAACCATAAAGATTATCTAACTAAAGAAAAATTAAGCTATTTTAATTAACCATTTAAAAGAGCTGATATTATTTTCAAAAAACCACAATAACACATATTCCGTAATGCTTTTTGTGGTGGCATTTTCAAACTTTAAAGGTAATGTCATTTATGCTTTACTTATCCCTTAAAGCATGTTTTATTATCTTTGTTGAATTAATGGTTAATAAAGCTATTGATATTTGATTGCAAAAGGTTGGTTCAATATTTGATTGAAGTGGATGCTCTATTACTCATTGACATGTTGACTTCTACCGGAGTGGGGAACAAAGATTTATACTACCTTCTTAACCATACTAGAGCTCATCTCTCATAAGACTTCTTTAAAACCACTCACATTTGGCATGAAGGAAATGCTTGTGTTGATTACCTTGCTAATCTAGGTGCTAGATTAAATGAGCTCACTGCTTGATCATTGTTGACCTCATTTTAGAATGAGCTCTCAACCCTCCATCTTAGACATAGGACTTATCTTAGATTTTAAGAGTTCCTTAGTCTTAAGACATCTAGTGATTAGGTGGACACCCCAGCCCTAGAATACTTAGAAGGTTTAGCCATGGAATAGGTCATGCCTGGGTGTCGAAAATTTTCCTACCCTTAGCTTAAACCATTCCTCACTTTCCTTCTTTCAAGTCAAACTCCAAATCAATTCTATTTGATTTTCTCCAAATTCAAATCAACTCATATGATTGAAATCCATGATTGAAATCTATGATTGAAACCCATGATCAAAATCCATCAAAATTTCCTAAGTTCAAATTTTGCTAAGTCCTTAACCTTCCCTTAAGGACTTAACCAAAACTATGATCTAAACCTATTCAAATCTTTGAGATTTTCTTATAATCCATTTATATTCTCATTTATATTCACATATATAAATGAAATATAAATTCAAACCCATCAAATCAAATTCAAAATTCAAAATTAATTCATGAAAATTTTCTTAAGTCCCTTTATTTTTCATTAAAGGACTTAGCCAAAATTTAACCTAAACCTAGATCAAACCTTTTCAAAACCTTAGGATTTTCTCAAAACTTATTTATATTCTCATATATAAATTAAATATAAATATAAATCAATCAAATCAAACCCTCAAATTAAATTCCAAATTTATAATCCTTGAAATTTTTCTTAAGTCCTTATATTTTCATTAATGGATCTAACCTAAATCTTGATCAAACCTATTCAAACTCATGGGATTTTCTCAAAACTTATTTGTATTCTCATTTATATTCTCATATATAAATGAAATATAAATATAAATCAATCAAATCCAATCCAAAAAAAATTAAATCCTAATTTAAAATTTCTTTAAATCCTTTAAATTCCCTTTAATGGATTTAACCTAAATCATGATTAAACCACTTCAAATCCTTGAATTTTTTTCATGATCTATTTATATTCTCATTTATATTCACATATATAAATGAAATATAAATTCAAACAATCAAAACCAATTCCAAAAATCAAACTCAAATCCACTCAAAATCCAATCTAAGCCTTTCAAGTCAAAATCTTGAACTTAGTCAAAACAATTTCAAATCAAGCCAAATCCTTGATTTTCTCTCATGGTTCAATCCTACAATCACAATCATATATAAATCCAAACTTCAATCATTCAATCAAAACCCAAAACTCCTTCATATTCTTCCTTTGAATATGAAATTTTCAAATGGATCAAAATCCATTTGACTTCAAACCACTTGTAAATGGATTTATATTTTAATCATAAGTCCATATACAAGATCAATCAACTTCAAATCAAGCTTTGATCAAGCCATTTGACCCACTTAGGCTCACTTGACCCAAAGTGACCTAAAGTACCCTTATGAGCCAACTTTTGATCCAAACCAAATTGGATTGAACCAAACTCATATATCCCTCTCATCATGGGATGATCAATCAACCAAATTGGGTCAAACCAAGTCAAACCTAAGGGTTGACCAAGTCAACACTTAACCTAAAATGAAACCTTACATAGCCAAATTCCACAATAGGCCAAATTGATTGAAACCATTGATCTAAGTTCACTCATGACTTATGTTTGAACTTGACCAAGCCAACATTTGAGCCTAACCCAGCCCAATTGGCACTTGAAGTTGACCCATTTTGACCTAAAGGGCCAAAATGTGTCAAAACTTGATCTAAGCCAAATTGATTGGAACCAATGGGTCAAGTCCATCCCAAATCACTTGAACTTGACCAAAGCCTCAATTGGCCAACTACCCCAACCTATCCAATTGACCTTAGACCCAACATGACCTAAAGGGGTCATGTTGAGCCAAAATTGAACTTAACCCAAATTGATTGGAAACAAAGATACCAATCCACTCCATATGACTAACCTAACCTAAACCTACCCTTGACCCACCTCAAATAGGTCAAATGGGTCAAATAGGTCAACATGACCCATTTGACCTAAATGAAGTCATATGAGCCAAAACCAAATCTATGCCAAATTGAATCAAACCAAAGCCCCCAAAATATTTCAAATGGTCATATGAACTTGACCCAACCCTTTGACCTAGTTTGACCAATTTGTCAACTTGACCTAAGTTGACCCATTTTGACCTAAATGGGTCAACATGAGCCAAACCTATCAAATGGATTCTAAATCCAATGAAACTTGGCCAAACCTAGTTTCTAGATACCCAACATGTCCAAACTAGAAAATTAGTAAATGACATTCTACCCCTAGGCCACATAACAAATTTTGGCCTAGCCCATGGTAATTTGGTCATACCCTCTTCACAATCACTGAGGCTTTCCTAAAAGCTCAAGGGGACTTAGTGATGAGTGGTGCATCGAACCCAATGGATTTGGGTCAGCCCATTTGGCCACTAGACCAAACCCAACCACATAGCCTAAAATTGAAATTTCAAATTTCCTCTTAACTCAATTCACACATGGAAGTCAATCCATTCATTGATCAAACCCACCATGTGCACACTCAAAATAGCCTAAAAAAACCTCTCCAATTTCAATTAATTGATCAAAATGGCAAAGGAGGTCTTCCTATTGCCATAGGGAGATATACTCCCCCTAATTCAATGAAATTTTCACTTGCCCTCTATTGAAGCCTAAACCAGAGCAATCATCGAGAGCACTCCCAAACTTCTTAGAGGATTTGAATTTATTTCTCAATCATAATGCAAAAAGAGAGCTCAATCCATTAGTGAATTTCTTCTACACTTGATTTCTTCCCAATTTTTTTGCACACTTCATCTAGGAGCTAAGTCGCTTGCCTAAGCTTATTGGAGTTCCCATAGTAAGGAAGGATCAAATTCAATCAAAGCAAGCCCAAGCAAGGAGGGGTTGGTCCATCCATTGATCCACTCAATCCCCAAGAATTTCAACATTCCTCCACCAAAAGCTACCTCTCATCGATTTGAGCACCTATGAGGTAAATTTTGATCACTAAACTCAATGTGGTGTGGAGTGAAATTTTCACCTCATCAAATTTTGACCATTGGATTTGCAGCTTTATTTCTCTAGATGGTGTGGGTTAAATTTTATATGATTCTAAGTTAGATCAAGTTGGATCTTCCCCTTGATCATGGATGATCTCTATTGATCAAGGGGAAGAACTTGGCTCATCTCAGCCATCCATCCCCACATTTTAGATTGATGAATGAGTTTATTTAGCACATTTAGAAATTTAATTATCCTTTATAAACCATGGATAACCATCCGATCTGATCAAAAGAATATAAGCGCGCCAGCCAACTTTATGAGGTGACAACGTTGTCCCCTCGACATGTGTAAAGCACCCTCTACGCCACGCATGAGGATTAACCAGGATTAGTTAAGTGTATTAATTAATTCCTAATTAATCTATGGATATTCAAAAATATATAACTCTTCATAAAAAAATCAAACAAATATAAAATAAAAATCTATGGATAAATAATTAAACTTAGAACATTTTAAAATTAATTTTAATGAATTTTAAATTATGGTTTTATTAGAAAGAATATTTTTCTAATTACTCTTTTATTAGGCCTCTGATTAATCTCAAATTTCTTGGTAAGTTTTAGGGATGACCTCTCCTCCCTAATTTTCTTGGGATTTATTGAAGGCTTGATTAGAGTAATTGCATATGGTTTCCTTAATTAATTCTCATGTAATTAAGCATAATTAGGGTATGATTAGTGGTTTTACCCTCGATTAGGGTTGATTAAGGTCATCTAGTAAGTAGAGGTTTATGGAATAATTTGGGGCCTTTCCCCTAAGCTATTCCTTAAACCCCCTCTTCTCTCCTTAATCTCCTCTTAATTAAGGGTTAAATCATTAATTATCCCCTTAATCAATTTTCAAAAATTCTAAAAAGTTCTAGAACTTAATTAATCTACCTTGGGTAGATGCTTAGGTGTATAATAGCCTAAGTTCAATTAAGGAAATCAAAATCCAATTCACATTTGTGAAAGGGTATTTTGAAATTACTTAAAACCCCTTAGCTTAATTAACTTTTAATTGTGAGCCATATTGCATTAGGCCTTTTCATTATTAGGTGCATTCAAAATTTAAATTCTTGTGGGTTTTATGTCATCTCATTGGCTCATAATTACTTAGTTAATTCTTCTAAGGTGGTAGGTGTTAATTAAGTCACTTAATTCATACCTTAACCTAATCAACACTAAAAAATGGATCTAATTACCTAAAATTAAACAAAAAAATCAAACACATGTGGGAATGGGTTAGGAATAGGAAACTCATCTCATCTTTTCAAAATTAAATCAAACTTCAAAATAAACAAAAAATACTTTGAAATTCACTTTGATTTATTCTAAATTTTCTCATTCTATAAGAAATTTTTTAGGATTTAAGTGAAGTGAGTTTGTTTACATGCTTCATTGATTTGGATCTTTCCCAACATGTTAAGTTGTATGCCATGTGATTTTCATGCATTCATAATTTTATGTTTTAAATTTTAAAATGAAATTGTTTACTTTATGTCAAATGTGCATGTCTTGGCTAAAGTAAAATATGAGTTATTATCACTACTAAATCCAAATTATTTTCAAAATAAATAAATTAAATACCAAATCTAAAAGTGTGTTATTCATATATTATAAGCTTGCATGTGAAATATTATAAAGGTATGCTTAGTATAGGTTTCCTTTCTTTCCTATGTTATAGTTTTGAATAGGAATTTTGGTGAGATATAAGGTTCATTTGAAAAGGACCTAATGCTCACAATTTCATATCCTATTCATCCCTATGCTACCATCTAAGAAGGGTTACCTACACTTACATATAAATTGCATAAACAAAACAAATCTATTAAACAACTTTGCATCTTCCTTTTCTATTTCATTTCTTTTATATACATGTTTGTACTTAAGGAAAGTGGTATATTATGACAACCTTGAGGTTGTGCTTTAAGTAGCCTAAGTAGGTCTTGTACCTTACACCTCTGTTAACAATGGTGTTGTACTCACTTATGCCTTTCTTACTTACATGTATGTGTGTGAAATTTTGGATAAGGAAAACCTTTTCTACTTAAGAAAAATCATGCATAATTCAACTTCTAAATTTTCTTAACTGGATTACTTAGCATGCATCATAAAGTGTGTTAACTACTCTCATTTATATATAGATATGCTTAGGGTCCATCCATATGCATGTTATATATGTTGGGAAAGAAATGAAGTAATGTGTCTTATGTGAATTTTGATTCATTTTATTATATCTTAAAATGCCTTTATTTTTGAATAGGTTTGTTTAGAGTTTATCTAAACTTAGGATTGATTAAAAGATGTAATCAAAACATTCACCTAAATGAAACTAAAATATGAACCTATTTTAAAATTACTTAAGGTTAGGGAAGGAAAGAAAGTTCTCTCTTTCCCTCTTCATAACTTAGTAATTAATTGTAGTTTCACTTAAATCAAATCAAAACATGAAATAAAAGAAACCCAAAAAATTAAACAACTTAAATGAAACCCTCCTCTAAGTTGAACATGTTCTTCACACTTAGAAAATTTGAACCTAAAGCCTAAGCTAAGCATACCAAAGCCTTCAAAGCACACATTAGCCTAAGTCACCACTTCTAGCTTTAGGTTAGGTGTGCATGGTTTGATGTTATGTTTTATTTTGTGATATATTTTAGACTGATGTTAGGATATATGCTCATAGAATGAATGGACATTTTAGTCTAACTATTTTTTCTATGGGGATGTGCTTAAAGGCTATCATAAATAAAAATATAAATGCTTTTGCTAGGTGCTTTATACCTAAGCATAATAATTGGACTTAGTCACCCATGTGTGGGGTGATAAGTCCAATATACATGCTTGGATGTGTGTGGTGTGATTTAACTAACCTTTATTTTGGTGTTAGTTAGATTTCCACTTTTCCTTTTCATGTAAAAAATTTATATAATTAGGTTTTTTTGGAATGATTTGTTATGGGGATGAGCATTGGTCATAAGATCTCATCTTATGTACCATGTGAAGTCTTGAGAATCCACCTTCCAACCTTCAAAGGAGGAACCAAAAGAAGAAGAAAGAAGAAGAAAAAAGAAGAAGAAATAAAGCTTGAAGACCCCATAACAATGAATTCCTTTTGCTTAAATGTAATATTCATCTATAATCTGGTTGTAAGGGTAGAGGCTACCCAATTTGATATTTTGGTTTGTGTGGTGCAAATAATGGCCATTTATTATTTTATGATTAGCTTTATAAATTGATTGATGATTTGTTTAGCATTAAGTGGCATGATTTTCCTAGTTTCTTCCTTTTTATGTATGGATGTGGATTAGGCTCTTTAAAAAATAAATCTTTACCCAACTTAACAATTCAAATTAAAATTAAACAACTCATACCTCACCTAAAGCTTAGGTTTAAAATCAAGATAAAAGAATTAGCAACCCTAAGCTAGATGAGCATTTCTTTATAATATCATGCACAAATGCATCTTATTTCACTCTTGATTGGAGGGCTTCCACCTTTGCTGAGAACCCAACTTGACCTTGAGGGTGTGGAAACTCACCTCCTCCCTTCACCGATTTTGACAATAACCTTTTTCATGCATTAGTCATAAAAATCCTATTAGCCTAAGTCAAGATGATTGTCCAAAAATAAAATAAAATAAAATTTGAATTGCATTAAATTTAGGTCATTTGAAGCATACCTTTACATGATCTAGTCTCTTTAGGGAGTGAGTTTAAGGACTCAATCTTTTCTAAATAATAATAGCTATTATCTTGCATAAGCATAAAGACTTGCCTATATGTATTTAAAATCATAGAGGAGTTAGTTGGCCACCCCGTGTTGTAAGTCCAAGTTGTTGGGTGGTTTGTACTCTCTTGTGGAGGCAAACTAATTACCCATTTTTTTGCCTTAGATTTAGGTTGTGCTTTTGGCCCCTCCAAAGCTCCCTAGATTTATTATGAGGTTATTTTCCCCTTTGTGGCCATAAGCATAATTCCTCACCCTTAGGCATTTCCTTAATCTTGTGTTAAGGAATCTTAAGTCCTAAAATTCGAATGAAATTATAACTCAAACAAACTAAATCAATTTCTAAAATGTATAGCCCAACTATAGGATAGTCTGAGATGCTCACTAGGTTTCCTAGCATCGTGAGCATCTCCAACTTATTTCCCATTTTGCTTCAATAATAACTCCCTTTTGATCAATCCCATTTGATCTTCAAACATAAACCAATCATTGATAGTCCTTCCCTATTGAAATTTTAGAGACAATGATCATTTACTTAATCGAGAGTTTTCCTAAGGGATCCCATCCCTTAGGATGTAATTAACTATGGGGCTTGCCCCTATAGGAACTTAATGAACCCAGTTTAAAATAAACCTTACTTTTCCATGTAAAGTGGGAAGAATCTCTGGTACATACCCATCATCTGGAGTCCTTATTGAGGTGATTGGTTCCATTAAAGGGTAGTGACTTCTCTTTGAGATAGTATACTATTCCTTGATGATGTGATCACGAATAAGTACATCTGGATTTGTGGTGTCTTACCAAGACAAATTTTATAGTGTCTTGCCTTTTCTTTCTCCCCATGATTTGAAGGTGACTCCCAAGGAATTTTTCTCCATTTTTTCGCTCTGGGGATGGTTCCTGTCTTCATCTTTAGTAAATGATCATTGTCTTTGGGTATCAATTGTGAGTTTGTACTTTGGTATGAATCCAAGACTATCCTTCTTTCCGTTGGCACTTAGCTCATTTCATTCTTGAGTTAAGTTTGCAAACATCTTTAGGTTTTAGGACCGCATTCCTTGTTGGTCTTAAAACCTCGGTTCTCTCCAATGGGTAAAATGAAAAGATCTAAATAAAAAGAGAAAATATCTTTAAGACTTCCTCCTTACCATTTTCATGATAAGGAAAGGTTCATCTTAAAATAATAAATTTCCATAAAGAACTTTGCTTTCCAAAAGCACCTTTTCAAAAAAAAATGCACTTAATAAAACATTTTCCACAAAAGTTTTGTCACCTCATTTAACAATTCACATAATTGTTACATGTAGGGATTTTTTAAAAATAAAACTAATAACTTTTTTCAAAAGCACAAATGAACATCTTCTTTCAATTCACTTTGATGAAGATTTCATTTTCAAAATAAAATGAACAATCATGTTTTCCAAAAAATCACAATCATAATCATAAAGTTTTCAAAAGCACATTGAATCTTTCTCAATACACACTTATTGAATAGAAAGTTCATTTGTAAACAAAATTAAAATTTTCAAAAAAACACACATGAATCTCTATTTCAATACACTCACACTTATTGAATGGAAAGTTCATTTGTAAAAAAAAAGTAAAAATTTTCAAAAGCACACATGAACACCTTCATTTAATATACTTAAATTTATTAAATGAAGATTTCATTCCCAACTAAAAATAAAATATCATTTAGGAAATTCCACTTAAACATATCCCACATATGTTTTAAGTTGGAATTCCTCCCTTTTAAAAAAGCAACAATCACACACAAATATTTCATACTTCAAAATAAAAAATTGATCTCCATTCTACATACTTAAATTTGTTGAATGGAAGTCCTCTTTTCAAAACATTAAAAATCAACAATCATATTTCAAAATTTTCTAAACACATTTGGAACCTCCCTTAACATACCCAAATTTGTTAAGTGTCTCCAAATTCAAAATCCAAATTTTCTAAACACATTTGGAACCTCCTTAACATACCCAAATTTGTTAAGTGAAGTCTCCAAATCCCAAAATTCAAAAAATTTTCAAAACACATTTGGAATTTCATTTAGCATAATCAAATTTGCTAAGTGAAGTTTCCAAATCCAAAATCAAAATCAACAATCATATTTCAAAATTTTCAAACAATATTTGGAACTTTATTTAACATACCCAAATTTGTTAAGTGAAGTCTCCAAATCCCAAAATTCAAAAAATTTTCAAAACACATTTGGAATTTCATTTAGCATAATCAAATTTTCTAAGTGAAGTTTCCAAATCCAAAATCAAAATCAATAATCATATCTCAAAATTTCCAAACAATATTTGGAACTTTATTTAACATACACAAATTTGTTAAGTAAAGCTTCCAAATCCAAAAAATCAAAATTTTCAAACACCTTTTGGAACTTCTTCCCTTAGCATACCAAATTTTCTAAGGAGAAGTTTCCATTTTTCAAAACCAATAATGAAATCAAAATTTTAAACATACCATTTGGAATCTCATTTAGCATACTCAAATTTGCTAAGTGAAATTTCCATTTCATAAAACCAAGTGGGACTTCATCTTTACCATACCAAATTTGCTAAAGTTGAATCTGCACTTTCAATCACCTCAAAAACAAAACAAAACACTTAGGATCCCCTTAGCATACCAAATTTGCTAAGGATCCTATCCTTTTCAAAAATCAAAATATTCCAAACAAAAATGAAACACTTAGGATTTTCTTAGCATACTTAAATTTGCTTAGATCCTATTTTCAAAAATTAAACAAAGCACACTTAGATTCATCACTAAGCATACTTAAATTTGCTAAGTAAGAATTCTAAGTTTTCAAAATCAAAATAAAACTCACAAAAAGAAACAATCACTTTTACTTCACTTAGCATACCTAAATTTGCTAAGTAAAATTCCAAAAAAAATCAAACAAAAATAAAATAAATTTGACCCTTACTTTATCATACCCAAATTTTTTAAAGGAAAGGGTCCTCAAATCAAAAATAAAAAAATTTAAATTCAAAAAAACAATGAACCTATGGAAGCATCCTATCAAAAAATTTGAATCCATATTTCAAAATACCTAAATCTGTTGAAGTTTGGATTCATATTCAAATTCCTCTTTCAATCAATCTTTCCAAATTCATTTGAACCCCACTTAACACTTCCAAGTTGTTGGATGTGGGTTCAAATTTTCAAAATTCAAAATTTATGGAGACAGAAAATTGATACAAGTTCATTTCTCATTGTAGATTCTTTTCGCTAGTGCGTTGTGTCGCTTTACTATAGTTTCAAAAGGTTCTCAAATTTTTCTTTACTTTCCCCATGATATGGATCTAGCTTTAGATAGATGACTTCCCTTGCCTAGACCATACACACTTGATCCACTTCACGGGATTTGAGTGCCAAAATCACTTATGAGGGCATTCCCCTCACCACAAGCCAGAAGAAGTGTGGGCATAAGCCATCATCGATAGATTTACCATCCGATTCATGTCTCCTCACTAAAGAAGAAATTGTGGCGCACACTTACTTGTTATAGCTGGTAGCACAGTACTGGGTTCCAGTTCATCCTACCTCCCATGTTGCTAAGCAAGCACTACCATCATACCTCTCCAAGGGTAAGGCTACCCTGGGCTTGGCCTCCTCCACATTTGAGTATTGGTCTAGCTCGCACTCCTCTCATACTACTCATACCCAGTGTAGGAACAAGAACTGTATGGTCAAACATTTCCACACGAATAGCTAGAGAGCTAGAGGCAGTAGCTAGATCAACCATGGATGAGTCTCCCATGATCACTTCACCACTGGTTACAAAAAACTAGTTTCATCCTCTCTCGATCGAGAGAGGATGCCGAAGGATCGCTCATCACCTCCCAATGGTGCACTGCTAATTTCTAGAGTAGTCATACACCCTGCCTATTCTATGCCAAGTAGGCAGAGCATACAGACGCTCAGAGTTTGATACCCAATTTGATCTTTGATGTATTATCTCGCATAGTAGGGAGGTAGATTCATCAAGAGAGGGCTGTGAGGCCCATACATCACACATTACTACAAAGAGCGATGAGGTTCAACCACCGCTTCTCTTTGGTTGATTTTCTAGTTTACCCACGCTGACCATACTGATAGTATTCTCCTCACGGGGACTAGCCACCACAGGAGGGCAGTTCCTATACATAGAGAGTTAGTGGTGTCTCCCCACCGCTCTACCCCACGTCGCCATAAGTGCAGTTTCAAAGATCTCCCATTCCATCTAAGGCCATGAAGGTTGTAGGGAAAAATGTACACGGTGATCCGACTAAGGCCAAGGGATCATACTCCTCCTACACCACCCATTACGGTAGGGTCGAGCTCTTCGCTGACCTTCTACCCTAGTGGTGGTGGAAGAGTGGTGACCCAGCATCATGGTCATTCCTTCACCAACTCCCATACAAGCTGAGATGGTGATGGTTATCAGATATTTTAGATGGCGCTCAGTTTAGCATGGTAGAGGATCATCCTAGGATTGTTACCCCTATTATAGCCAGTAGTAGTAATAGAGTATCATTCTTCTAGTGAGTACAATCCGCATAGGATTGACTCCCCAATGATAGGAGAGGTCCGGTGCCTCTTAGTGCATGATAGCGATCACACCGGTCAGCCCAAGCTGTTTGTACCTACTGAGTTAGATCGATCCTTAGATGAGATAGTTGCATGCTATTTTATGGAAAAGAAGGAGATCTTAGGTACATATGTTCTGATGAGGTTGTTGGGGGATTCAGTTGGAGGGCATGGTACCAAAGGTTCTCTTTTAGGGATCAATAAGCCATGGAAGGTGATGAGGTTGATCAAGGAGACAAGATCCCATCACCTCGACATAGTTAAGGCAAAAAGATGAGCAAATTGATAAAATGGCACAAGTTACAAGGACTTGTTAGTAAGAGTGTCGCTTCAAAACAAGCCCTCTAGCTCATCCTATTATCGATGTCAATCACCGAACTAGTGCATGTCTTAAACTAGTTAAGACTCTACCTCCCATTGAGCAAGGTAGCACTAGCATGTATAGAAGGTAGTGGATAGTACCTCCATCAAGAAAAGATCTAAAATCCATGGTTGAGCAACAAGTGAAGGAAGCTTGCTCAAGCGTGGTGGATCATCCAAAGGGTACCATACCCGAGGAGTTCGATGCTATCAAAAAATCCCAAGGGTTTCATGCTTTCTTCCTTTAAGAGCTTCAATGGCAAGTGCCATTTTGCATGTATGTATTTGTGGTAAAACTACCCAATAGTTCAATAAAGGTATTTCGAAGTTAGAGCAACTCTTCATCAAGAGATTTGTTGGAGCTCAAAGGGTTACATAGGTGATCTCATTGTAGCCCAACAACACTCTGGTGAGTCACTTGTTGATTATATTCTTTGATGGTATAACCTGAGTATGAAGTGTGAACCATAACTATCTGAATAGCATGCCATTGAGATTCTCTTGAAGAATATCCATGGCCTGATTGTCTTCTTGCTTATGGGCTTCACTATCATGACATTTGAGAAGCTAATCAACAATGCGGCTAGTCTACATGGAGAGGCCAAACAGTTGCCTTTTCCAGATCAAATTCCCAAGCAGAAATCCCAAAAGGTCATGAAAAGAAACTGAGAGGTAGTTGGACAAGGGAAGTACAACTAGAGATGGTCAGTGACCATGACCTCAAGCCTCCACCTCCTTGACACCACCGAGGAAGCCATGTCGCCTCTCCACCAGCCTCCATGACATAGCTACCATACCACCAGAGTGGCATGCATATCCACCGCGTAGCTATGGTCCACCTACACTTTAGATAAGTTAAACAAACCTATTATTTTAAGAGGGAGGTAATCAAAAAATCATTAAGAATCTCTTAAAAAAAACTTGATTTTAGCTACCCAAGCCTAGAGACTAGAAGAAGTAGGCAAAAGTCATGATCCAAACTTTGCCCTTACCACCATGCTACATTTTGAGGATTGCTTCACATTCAAGGATTGGCTTGAACACAGTTTCAAGACTGATGTTGTAGTTATCCCAAAGGAATACCTTGTGGAACAACCTTCCAGTTCCATTAGGGTAATCCTTGGGGATACAAGTGATCCTACCAAAACCAAAGAAGGTTGGGATATTTCTTTATCTAAAACCTCTAAGAAAATAATTCATAAGATCAAGAAGCTTTCTTGCAGTGCTTGAGTTACCTCAAACCTCCAACACCAAGGAAGGTTTGGAAGTTGCTAGTGACAACTCTAGGAAAGTGGGAGCTCAGAAGTAGCATGTGTCACTGAGATAGCCCTTTAGATACCACGAATGTCGACCACTCACCAGAAGCTTCCACACACCGACTTCTTCCATTTCAGCTAGCTCTTCTATTTCTTCTACTAGTAGAACTCTTGTATCAGCGGATAAGGGCTTCAAATCCATTACTCCACTCACTCTACTTGACTTCTACTTTGTACCACCAAATACTTCCAAGAAATTGAATTACATATGTGTCTCTTCTAATAAGTGTTTCTCTTCTATTAACAATAACTCTTCAAGTCTAATTAACTATAACAATTTTGATCTTCCTCTTTCTAATTCATAGTCAAACTTTCCAACTTTGAATACTATGGGTTCACCTCTTGAGATAGACTTGGAATCATCCAATTCTGAGAGTCCCATAGAGAAGATGCAAGGTGAGCCCAAAGTGTAGAACTTGCCACCACCTTTCCTAAGAGATGTGTCAACCTCCATAAGGTTCTACCTCCTGGGCATCACTTCTAGATAGAAGGAAACAAGTCATTGTAAAGATCGAGAATCCCTTCCACAGGATGCTCCACCCTTGGATATGCTTATGGAAGACTAGCCGAAGGTAAACTACAACATCTTTCTCATCTAAGCTAAGAATATATGATTCCCTTGTCTTATCCAAAGAGATTATGGAGTCACTAATCAAGGCCCTCCTTAATCTTGAAATATGCTTAGCTCAGCTGACCACTATAGGTGAGGAAGCACACTATGTAAAAGAAGCCCAATGGATCACCTTCAGATGAAGACCTTCTACCGGAAGACTTGGAGCACAATCCCCTATACATCACATGACAAAGTTTAGACTGTGAGTTCTCATGGATTCGTGCAAGAAACATTATGAGTCTAAAGACCCCTTACTTGAAGATCAACATCTCTACTTCCAAGAAGATAGATGATGTTGAGAGGATTCAATGATCAAGGCGAAGGTGGTTTTATAGTGTATCATTGGAGATTTATGACCGGAAGATCAAGCCAAGTTCTACATCATTGATTCAAATACTTCATTCACTACCTTACTTGGTAGACCTTGGATACATCAGAACAAGATTGTTCCATCCTCCCTTCATTAGTCCATCAAGTTTAGAAAGATGGAATTGAGTACTGTCAATGGGATAAAAGCCATTCATTAGAGAGGTTGAGATTTATGAGGATGAACCTACTATCTTCCTCAAAACACCCTTTCTCATGAACTTGGACAAAATTCAAATGCAAATGCAAAAGCAAAAGAAAATGAAGCAAAAGAAAAGAAAAATGAAAAGAAAAGAAAAGTCCAAGAGAAAGGGGAATTGAAGAAGAAGTGGATCCAAGATATCACATTCCACCCACGCTTCATTCCATCATATGGACATGTGGGTAGATATACAACCTCCGCCAAGAAAAGGCAGGCGTAAATAGAGGCGTTCTAGAGGTGGAGACCCCTAGTTGGCCTTCACCCAATAGAGGTCGTGTTCTAGTTTACAAAAGTAGCCCTACTATTCACATAGGCTTGGAATCCAACTGAGGATGAGTCCAATGTGATTAGTATACCACCCATCCTCTCGGGTTCCATTGGAGGTGACTTTGATCCACCTGAGATGAAGACCAAGCCTCAAGCAAAATAAAGTATTCAAATTTGGTTTATGTGAAACTATTAGAAGTAGTTGGGAACCCTAGCTCTTACCTCACTTACATCTCAAAGTTGAAGGTTTATTAGTTAAAGAAGTCCCTAAGTCTTCCAAAGGAGAATGAAAAGAGGTTCTTTTGGGTTCATCATCCTCAAGTCCAGCTCAATGTAGGACTTGAGGAAGATACTTTAAAGAATTAATGGAATTACCTTTTGACTTTACTCACTTGTGTTCAAAATCTTATACATAAAGGTTTAATTCTTACACATGGTCCAAGCAGTCAATACTTTGAAAAGATGAAACAATACGTGGGAAGCACAATCAAGAGCGGACTAGTTTGGTAGTGGGTCCAATGATGAAGATTATTGCCTAGTTGTTACCAACCTTTTGAGTCCGATAGTTCTTCTCACACATCCCCAACTCTTATGAGAATGTGTTTAGAAACTTCGATGATCCAGATGATCTCCAAGTCAAAGAGGCACAACTAGAGTTTGAAGATGATTTATTCAATAATCAATGAGCTTAAAGAAATCAACCTGGATAAGAAAATCCCCGACATACATTAGTTCATGAATGAAGAAGAAACCAATGACTTAGTTAGCTATTGACCGAAGTTTAAAGACCGCTTCATGGAGTTATGAAGAAATGCCCGATTATCTATTGATGTAGTAATCCACAAGCTAGCAAGAATTAATAACGTTACCCCTATTAAGCTCCTAGACTCATGTGATTGGAAATTGAACAACAAAGTCATTTCAAAGTTAAGAAATTGATCACTGTTGTTTTAAGAAAAATTTCAATTGACTTAAATAAGGCATGTCCTAAGGATGAGTTTCTCATCTATAATAGTTAATGGTGACATCACCTCATCTCATGCGCCTTTCTTTCATGGTTGATCATCCGTCAAATAAAATCAAGATGTCTCAAGATGAAAGAAAGACGCTTCTTGAACCCCGATCAAAATCTTTCATTATAGGGTCATGACTTTCCTTAAAAAATGCGGTGCTACATACCAACACATGACTCGATCTTCAATGAACTCATCCATCATCGGTTGAGTGCTACATTGATGATCTAATAGTCAAAAGCTTAGAAAAGGAAACCAGTTCTTTGACTTGATAGTAGTTTTTGAACAGTTAAGACAATATAACCTCAAGATGAATCCCTTGAAGTGTGCATTCGGAGTCACTTCAGGGAAATTCCTTGGGTTTATTATTTGGCACTGAGGAATAGAAATAGATACTAGAAAGATTAAAGCTATCTTAGAATTTCCACCTACTAAGAGTTTAACTCAACTCAGATCCTTTTAAGGATGTCTGGCATATCTAAGATGCTTTATCTTAAACTTATCAGGAAGATGCAAACCATTCTTAGCACTTGTCAAAAAGGATACCAAGTTCAAGTGGATGATAAGTGTACATGCTTCAAGATATCAAAGAGTACTTGGTGAAGTCAGTCTAGTGACTCTATCGCACTCCTTTACACTGCATTATGACTCTCTCGATGCTCTATTAGCCCAAGCCAATGATGAGGGGAAGGAAAGCACTCTATTACCTTAGCCATCGTCTGATCCCTACTGAAGCAAACTATCCACCTATTGAAAAATATTGCCTAACTTTGATCTTTGCATCTCAGAAGCTATGACACTACATGCTTTCTCATAAGGTGAACTTGATCTCTCAACCAATAATCAGATCTCATGACATACCCAATTTTTCTAGTCATTTGGCTCATTGGTCCATGATAGTCTCATAGTTTGATATCACATTTGTACCCTATGCAATAAAGGATAGCACTAGGGATTTCAAGAAGACACCACTTTCTCGATTCTCGCTTAGTGATGATCTCCGATGAATAAATCATGAACTTAGGGAGGCGAAACTCCGATGGGAGATGTATTTTGATGGTGCGCCTTTTTCAAAGGGGAAGCACCATGATCTATTCTCCCATGAAATGTAGAATAGTTCTTCTAACTCCAAATTGTGATGTGATGAGATTCTCAAACTATCTTTCCAACCCCTACACCAACAATGAAGCTGAGTATGAGGCTTTGATTATCAGTTTAGAGTTAGCCCTCACTATCAATGTCAAGAGCATCAACATATTTGGGGATACTCATTTGGTAATCAACCAGATTGCCAAGTCCTATTAGGTTCTCAAGCCCATGCTTCATCATTACTATAGGTGTACCATGAAGCTGTTGGCCCAGATTCTTGAAGTCACTATCTACAAGGTTCCCTGAGTAGAGAATGAAGAATGCCTGAAAACTTGCCAAAGGTTGGCATGTTTGAAGATGAGTCCATTTCAATAAGGGTCCAAAATACAAGTCTTATCCCTTATTGATTTTAAACTCATCGAGACTTTCTCTTGAAGGGGAGGTCATTGCCAAAATGGACAAGGAGCTAGATTGAGGCAACCATTCATAGATTACTTGAACACCGAAACTACCTCAAGATAAATCATAAGCCCATGGTGAAAGAGAGCTCTCTTATGCCCTTGTTGATGGCACCATACACCGGCCCTTGACCAAATGTGGTTACGCTTGTTTGGACAAACATGAAGCCCATGGCATTAATCAGGTACACTGTCTATGTGGAGCTCATCAATTCCAAAGATGATGATGAAGATCAAAAGACTTGGATACTATTGGCCTTCTATTATAGATTACATGGATGTAAATAGAGATGCCATCGTAAGGTGCACATGTGGTCCTACACCAACCAATTCTACACCCTACTTTGGCTTCATGGCCATTTGAGTGTTGGGGTACCGACATTATAGGTTCGATCATTCTCCTTCTTCCAAGGGGCATCGATTCATCTTAGCTGCTACCGACTACTTTTCCAAGTGGGTGGAAGCCATCCCACTCAGAGAGGTCACATCTCACCATGTGCTTCAGTTTTTCAAGAACCATATTATATATATAGTTGGTGCCTCAACGAATTATATCATAATGGTAGCATTCAAAGCTTTTCCAGATACGATATGGAGATACTCCACCTACTACCCTAGGCTAATGGCTTAGCGTACATTCAACAAAACTCTCATCTAGATACTTAAGAAGACTCTTGATGATAATAAATGATAGTGGAATGAGTAGTTGGTTGAAGCTTTGTGGGCCTACCTCACCACATACTGAACTCCAACTAAGTCTACCCCATTTTTCTTAGTGTATGGGTCTGAAGCCATTCTTCCTTTAGAAGTTCGACTCCCGTCACTGAGGATAGCATTGGGTAACAAGATCACTATGGAGTAGAATACAAAGTTACATTTAGAAGAGCTCGAAGGTTTGGAGGAGACTCTCCTATGGATGTGCCCGAACCTTGAGTTGTACAAAGCCAAAATAATTCAAGCTCACAACATGCTGGTCTATCCTAGGTCTTTCTGAGTAAAAGAACTTGTGTTAGTCCTAAGGAGACCAATTATTGCCTGTTCTAAAGATGGAGGTTGACCACTTGGAAGGCCCCTATGTCATGAGAAGGCCTACCAAGGAGGATCTTAGCTTATTGATTTTAAAGGGGAACACCCATGCTTCCAATTAATGGGCTCTACTAAAGAAATATTACCATGAAATAAATCATGTTTGAAAATCATTAATAAAAGAACAAAATGATTCATTCATCAAATCTTCTCTTATTTAAGTGTTGTTTGCTTATCTTGCTAATGCTCAATGTTTTAGGGTGTAAGTGTCCCCTGTGGCATCCTATCCTCTTCACAACACAAACATAATCAACACTATTGGATAGTAGAGAACCCGAGGCATCCTATTTCAAAGCATAACTAAGTTAGTGTAAGAGAACCCAAGTGACATCCTTTCTAATGAGAATTCTGTTGCCATCCTGGCATCATTTCATAATTCCCCAAAGCATGTTTTAAAGTTGTAAGTCCCCAAAGGCATCCTATTCCTTTAACACATGCACACAACAAACATAAATCTTTTATCTGAACTACTTGATGGAGCAAGCCCCCGTGGCACTCACTCAGATGTTTTAGTGCCCACATGCTACCTCACCAAGATCTCACCCTGGTCACTTGTTGGAGGATGTGAGTCCCCACTTTCTTCCTAACTGACATTGCAAACAAAGAGCCTTGTTAGTATGATAGTCTTCACCGCCTGCCTTAAGCTACATCATCCCACTTTGTTTACAAAGATGAGTCCTCGGGCTTTCTTCTTGAACTAGCCATCATGCTCAACTAGGTTTAGTATTTGAGGTTTAGGGTAAGTCCCCAGAGGATCCTTTCCTCTTGACTACCTTTGAGGATATAAATCCCCAGCATCAATTGATTCTCTAGTTGGATCCAAGCCAAGATACTATCTCAACAATGCTCATATGAAGGATGTGAGTCCCCAGCTTTCTTCCTATGCTGATTATTGTAAACTGATGGGCACCTTAGGTTGGTTGATGTTTGTGATGCTGACATTGACTCACCCAGTGAGTACACCACTCTTGGCAAATATGAGTTCCTATTCTTTCTCCTTGAGTAGGACACTAAATACCTACTTAATTTATGACTACCATGTCATTTTCTCTAGCAGTATTAAGCCCCAGCACATCTGTGGGCATTTCTATTTAGATTAAGCCCATGACCCCATTTAGACACAACTTTACTTTTGGATTGGACAAGCACCTTTCCTAATCACCTGTGGTTGGAAACTTTGTCCCTATGCAAATTCTCCCTTGTTTCAAGAAATTTGAGATAGGTCTAGGTGATATATTCCTTTAGTTTGATCCTCATAAACTAATAGGTCCATGATAAAACAAACTAAAATGAAACAAAAAAAAAGAGATTCACTTATGGATTGAATTTAAGCCCCCAAAGGGCCCTTCATTCATCCTATCTTAAGCAATGGAGAAATCCCCATAGGATTTGCCTAACACCAGTCAAGATAAATCCATGGTCAGCAAGAGTCACCCCATGCGTTCAATCTATTTTCCATAAGTAGGTTACCCCATACATTCTCGCTAAATACAAGACTATGATGCATTCTTTATAGATAATTATCACAAACCTTCTTAAATTTCAAACCCAAAGAAACATATCAAATCTTTTCTAATGAAATGAGTCAAGCTTTCTTCCCTTAATTGATCATTGCAAATTGAAAGGCACTCATTTGGTGGATAGTTCTCCCATCTAGAAGATACTCCCTTTATTTTGAATTTGAGATGTTATTTCTATAAGATCCTTCGCAGTGATCCATCACAAACAAACAATAATCCATTAAAATAAAATTAAAATGAACAATACCTTTGAGTTGATATAAGTCCTCCGAGACCAATAGCCTCTTCAACCCAATCTAAAGATTACCCTGTGAACTAGTCCTTGGAAGATATAAGTCTACTACGCTTTCTTCTTAGTACTCCATCTGATCAAAGGCATCCCTTCTTATTTCCTACTATGTGTTTAATATCACCCCTTTTGATTGGTAAAAGCTATCTTAAAATTCTATTCAAGACAACCCATTGCAAACCAACAAGGTTCATCTAAAATTCAAACCTAATAAAAAAATTTAAAACAAATTCAATCTTTAGAACAATCAAATATTTTTCTAATTTATATTCACATATATAAATAAAATATAAATTCAAAGCCATCAAAATCAAATTCAAAATTCAAAATTAATTCATGAATATTTTCTTAAGACCCTTTAATTTTTCATTAAAGGACTTAGCCAAAATTTAACCTAAGCCTTGATCAAAGCTATTCAAAACCTTGGGATTTTCTCAAAACTTATTTATATTCTCATATATAAATTAAATTTAAATATAAATCAATCAAATCAAACCTCAAATTAAATTCTAATTTAAAATCCTTGAAATTTTCCTTAAATCCTTTAAATTCCCTTTAATGGATTTAACTTAAATCTTGATCAAAACCTATTCAAACTCATGAGATTTTCTCAAAATTATTTATATTCTTATTTATATTCTCATATATAAATGAAATATATAAAAAATCAATCCAATCCAATCCAAAATTAAATTTCAATTTAAAATTTCTTTAAATCCTTTAAATTCCTTTAATGGATTTAACCTAAATCATGATTAAACCACTTCAAATCCTTGAAATTTTCTCATGATCCATTTATATTCTCATTTATATTCACATATATAAATGAAATATAAATTCAAACAATCAAAACCAATTCCAAAAATCAAACTCAAATCCACTTAAAATCTAATCTAAGCCTTTCAAGTCAAAATCATGAACTTAGTCAAAATAATTTCAAATCAAGCCAAATCCTTGATTTTTTGTCATGGTTCAATCAATCCTACAATCATGAGATCATATATAAATCCATATTTCAATCATTCAATCAAAACCGAAATAAAAAATCAAACACTAAACTCCTTCATATTCTTCCTTTGAATATGAAATTTTCAAATGGATCAAAATCCATTTGACTTCAAACCACTTGTAAATGGATTTATATTTTAATCATAAGTCCATATACAAGATCAATCAACTTCAAATCAAGCTTTGACCAAGCCAGACCCACTTAAGCTCACTTGAAAAGTGACCTAAAGTACCCTTATGAGCCAACTTTTTATCCAACCAAACTAAATTGAAACCAAACCCATATATCCTCTCATCATGATCAACAATCATCATGGATGATCAATCAACCAAATTGTCAAACCAAATCAAGGGTGGTCACACTTAACCTAAAATGAAACCTTATATAGACAAATTCCACCATAGGCCAAATTGATTGAAACCATTGTTCTAAGTTTACTCATGACTTATGTTTGAACTTGACCAATCCAACATTTGAGTCTAAAATAGCCCAATTGTCCCACTTGACCCTAGTTGACCCATTTTGACCTAAAGGGAAATAATGTGTCAAAACTTGATCTAAGCCAAATTGACCAATGGGTCAAGTCCATCCCAAATCACTGGAACTTGACCAAAGCCTCAATTGGCCAACTAAACCCAACCTAGCCAATTACCTTAGACCCAACATGACCTAAAGGGGTCATGTTGAGCCAAAACTTAACCCAAATTGATTGGAAATAGAGATACCAATCCACTCCATATGACTAACCTAACCTAAACCTACCCTTAACCCACCTCAAAGAAAATGGTCAAATAGGTCAACTTGACCCATTTGACCTAAATGAAGTCATATGAGCCAAAACTAAATCAATACCAATTTGAATCAAACCAAAGCCACCAAAACATTTCAAATGGTCATATGAACTTGACCCAACCCTTGGTTTGACCCAATTTGACCAATTGGTCAACTTGACCCAAGTTGACCCATTTTGACCTAAATGGGCCAACATGAGCCAAACCCTACCAAATGGATTCCAAATATAATGAAACTTGGAAAAACCTAGTTTATCCACATACCCAACATGTCCAAACTAGAAAGTGGTAAAATGACCACTCTACCCTAAGGCCATAGAACAAATTTTGGCCTAGCCCATGGGTAATTTGGTCATACCCTCTTCACAATCACTTGAGGCTTTCCTAAAAGCTCAAGGGGACTTAGTGATGAGTGGTGCACCCAACCCAATGGGTTTGGGTCAGCCCATTTGGCCCTAGACCAAACTTGACCACTTAGCCTAAAATTAAAATTTCAAATTCCCTCTTAAGCTCAATTCAAGCACATGGGAAGTTGGCAATACATTCATTAGATCAAACTGACCATGTGCACACTCAAAATATCCTAAACAACCTCTCAAATTTGAGAAATTGGATCAAAATGACAAAGGAGGTGTCGATCGTCCAATTTCCATAGGGGGAGATTTAGTCCCCAAATTCAATGAAATTTTCACTTTCCCTCTGTCGATTGAAGCCTAGGGACCCAGAACAATAATCAGAGAGCACTCCCAAGCTTCTTAAAGAGGATTTGAATTCCCTATTTCTTAGTTTTACATAGTGAAAAAATAGGGGAGCTCAATCCATTAGCAAATTTCTTCCACACTTGATTTCTTCCCAATTTCTCTTGAACACTTCATCTAGGAGCTAAGTCGAGCTTGCCTAAGCTTCTATAGGAATTCCCATAGCAAGGAAGGATCAAATTCAATCAAAGCCAAAGCCCAAGCAAGGAGGGGTTGGTCCATCCATTGATCCAATCAATCCCAAGGTCGGGAATTTCAACAGGTTTCTTTCCACCAAACCAAGCTACCTAATCAATCGAGCAAGTGATCACCTGTGAGGCATGAAATTTTTATCACTAAACTAAATATGAGGTGGAGTTTTGTGAAAGAAAGTTTCACCTCATCAAATTTTGACTATTGGATTTGCCGCCTATTTCTAGATGGTGTGGGTTAAATTTTGTGTGATTCCATGCTAGATCGAGTTGGATCTTCCCTTGATCATGGACGGTGTCTATTGATCAAGGAAAGAACTTGGCTCATCTCACCCATCCACACATTTTAGATGGACGTTGAGATTATTTAGCACATTTAGAAATCTAATTATCTTTATAAACCACGGGAATCTATCTAAACTTTGATCGGATGGCGAGAATATAAGCGCTGTGCCGCCCACTTTGTGAGGTGACAACTTAAGTTGTCCCCTCAAAGCGTAAAGCTGTAACGCCACACACGCCCATGAGCTAAGGATTAACGAGGGATTATTAGTTAAGTGTATTAATTAATTCCTAATTAATCTGAAAATTCAAAATGCATAACTTTTCATAAAAAGTAAAAATATGAAATAAAACCTATGGATAGATAATTAAACCTCAACATTTTAAAATTAATTTTGATGAATTTTGAGTTATGGTTTTTTGAATTTGGGTTTTATAGAAAGTATATTTTGCTAATTACTCTTGATTAGCTCTGATTAATCTAAAATTTCTATGTTTTTAAGGGATGACCTCTACCTCCCTAATTTTCTTGAGATTTATTAAAAGCTTGATTAGAGTAATCGATATGGTTTCCTTAATTACCCTTCTTATGTAATTAAGCAAAATTAGGTATGATTAGTGGTTTTACCCTCTGATTAGGGTTGATTAAAGTCAGATCTAGTAACTAAGAGGTTTATTCAATAATTTTGGGGCATTTCCCTTAAGCTATTCCTTATACCCCCTCTTCTCTCCTTAATCTCTTCTTAATTAAGGGTTAAATCATTAATTATCCCCTTAATCAATTTTCAAAAATTCTAAAAAGTTCCATAAGTTAATTAATCTACCTTTGGTAGATGCTTAGGTGTTTAATAGCCTAATATCAATTAAGGAAATCAAAATCCAATTCACATGTGTGAAAGGGTATTTTGAAATTACTTAAGCTAAACCCCTTAGCTTAATTAAATTTTAATTATGAGCCAAATTGTATTAGGCCTTTTCATTATTAGGTGCATTACAAATTTAAATTCCTTTTCAGTTTTATGTCATCTCATTGGCTCATAATTACTTAGTTAATTCTTCTAAGGTGGTGTAAGTAAGGGTTAATTAAGTCACTTAATTCATACCTTAACCTAATCAACACCTAAAAATGGATCTAATTACCTAAAAATTTAAAATATATATATCAAACACATGTGGGAATGGGTTAAAATAGCAAACTCATCTCACCTTTTCAAAATTAAATCAAACTTCAAACAAAAAATTACTTTGAAATTCACTTTGATTTATTCTAAATTTTCTCATTCTATAAGAATGTCTTTAGGATTTAAGTGAAGTGAGTTTACATGCTTTCATTACTTTGGATCTTTCTGACATGTTAAGTTGTATGCCATGTGATTTCATGCATTCATAATCTCATGTTTTAAATTTTAAAATGAAATTGTTTACTTTATGTCAAATGTGCATGTGTTGCTAAAGTAAAATATGAGTGGCTATTATCACTACTAAATCCAAATTATTTTCAAAATACATAAATCAAATACCAAATCTGAAAGTGTGCTATTCATATCTTAATTATAAGCTTCCATGTGAAATATTATAAAGGTATGCTTAGTAAAGGTTTCCTTTCTTTCCTATGTTAGTATAGTTTTGAATAAGAATTTTGGTGAGATATAAGGTTCATTTGAAAAGGACCTAATGCTCACCTATCATATCCTATGCATCCCTATTCTACAATCTAAGAAGGGTTACCTACACTTACATACATAAATTGGACAAATAAAATAAAGCTATTAAATAACTTTTGCATACTTTAGTGTCTTAGAGAGTGTGTTTAGGACTTTAGTCTCATTCTAATTAAATAACTACCTTAGATATCTTGCAATTCATAAGACTGGACTACATGGTTTTAAAATCATAGGAAGAGTTAGGTGAGGGCCACTCCAAGTGGTTATAAGTCCAGAAGTTGAACAATTTATTCTCTCTTGTGGAGGTAAACACATATGTCCACAGCTTGATTTAGGTCATGCTTTTAGCTGCATAAAAGCACCCTAGATTTAGATCCGAGGTAGCTATTTACTCGCTAGGAGCTAAATCTCACCTCTTAGGGATTCCCACAACCTTGTGTTGGTGGATTATAAGCCCTAGTAATCTAATTAAATTCAACTCAAAACATATAATGTAAAGAGCGTGTTGTCTTACTAGAGTAAGTGTTCATCACTGAATTCAACTCCTAAGATGTCCTTCTAGTGGCATGCCTCCTCTTTAATAGCGATCAATTGAGTTAAGCATATCTCTAGATCATGTAAGGCCATGATTAGAGATTTCCCCATCTCTTTGGATAAGATAAGGGCGTTGTATATGCTTAACTTTGCTTGAAACTTTCCAAGGTGAGCTAGGACATTGTAATCAACTCTAGCTTGGTCCTCCACAAGCATATCCATGGGTGGAGGATCCTATGGAGGGGCTATCTGCTCACTAGAAACAATGAATTGCTTACATCCCAGGTGCTATAGTTAAATTTGAACATGTCTTTAGCAATACGTAACCGGAACGAAGTTGAGCTTCTAAAAGTTCACCTTCTCATGCATACCTACTTCCTATGGGATTCTCAGAGTGAGTTGACAAGTCAATCTCAAGAGGACCTAAACCCTAAACCCTAAAACCTAAAACCTAAACCCTAAACCCTAAACCCTAAACCCAAAAAAAAAAAAACAAAAAAACCCTAAATCCTAAAACCTAAAACCATAAACCCTAAACCCTAAAAAGCTAAACACCTAAACCTAAATTAAATAAAACCTAAAAATAAAATAAATAAAAAACCTAAACCAAAATAAAATAAAATATAAACTAAAATAAATAAATAAACTAAATAAAAAAAAATAAACCTACATAAAAATAAAAAATCAAATCAAATCAAATAAATAGAAAATAAACTAAATAAACCCATCGATTTTAATTTAAAAATAAAATTAAATCCTAAATCAATCCTAAACCTAAATCTTAAACCCTAAACCTACAACCCTAAACCCTAAAACCTAAACTCAAACATTAAAAATCTAAACTAAACCCTAACACTAAACTTAAGTCTAAATCATAAACCCTAAACCTAAATTAACACTAAACTCTAATCTTAAAAGTATATACTTAAACCCTAAACCCTAACCTTAAACTCTAAAACCTAAACCCTATAATACTAATTAAACTAACTCTAAACATAAAACCTAAACTAAAATAAAAAAATAAAAAATAAAAAAACCCTAACCTAAACCATATAAAGTTTTAAAACTAAACCCAAACCTAAAATTAGAAACCTAAACCCTAAACCCTATACACTAAACCCTATTAAATAAAAAAACCTAATTTAAATCTAAATACTAAACTTAGACCTAAACCCTAAAACTTAAACCTTCTAAACACTAATCCCTAAACCCAAACTAACTATAAACCCTAAACTAAACCTTAAACTAAACCCTAAACACTAAATCTAAACCTAAAAAAAATTAACCTAAAAATAATAAACTCAACTAAAAATAAACCTAAACCTAAAAAATAAACTAAAATAAACCATAAAAAAAGTAACTTAAAATAAATAAACAAAACTAAATAAAATATAAAATCTCTGTTAAAAAATAAAATTAAAATAAGCTAAAATAAATAAAAATAAACTAAAAATAAACTTAAATTAATGATCATTTACTTAAAAAAACCCTTAAACCCTAAATCCTAAACCCTAAACCCTAAACCCTAAAATAAACCTTAAACCTATAACACTTAACCAACAACCTAAACTCTAAACCCTAAACCTTAAACCCGAAACCCTAAATTCAAAACCCTAACCTTAAACCCTAAACCCTAAAAGCATAAAACCTAAAATCCTAAACCCTAAACACTAAAATCTAAACCATAAACCCTAAATCCTAAACCTTAACCCTAAACCTTATACCCCAAACCCTGAACCTAAACCTAAAGTAACAAAATAAATTAAAAAATAAACTTAAACCTTAAAACCTAATAAACCTAAACCTAAACCTAAATGCTAGGAATAGGTAGAACCTTCAAGGAAAGAACATCAACATCAACCAGGCTCAGTCTAGATCTGATGGTGGAGGCGAAGGCCGAGGCGGCCTTTATCATAGTGGTGGTTGGGGATTTGGAGGTGTTGGTGGATATGGAGGTGGTGAGCAAAGGTGGTTATGAATGAGGAGGAGGATGAGGTTATAAATGGTGGTGAGGGAAACATTAGAATATGATGGTGATTCTCTACTGAGAAGACGTCGATGGGAACTGGAGAAATTGAAGAACGACCAATCCAATCTACTTCTTATGGAACCATGTCTTTATAGTAAAGATGGTTCTAATTATCTAGGGTTTTTTATTTACTCTATGTGTGCTCCTATTTCATCTATATCACGTTTTAGAAAACTTTGTGTTACTTGGTTGATGAAAGAAAAAAAAAGAAGAAATATTGAATATGAATTTATTCTCTCTTAAATAAAAAGCCAAAACCTCAACCCTAAACTAAAACCTAAACCTAAAACTAAAACCTAAACTTTAAACCATAAACCCAAAAATAAATCTAAATCTAAACCCTAAACCCTAAACCTAAACCCAAAAACCTAAAACCCTAAACCCAAAAAAAACACTTAACCCTAAACTAAACCCTAAACTTAACTAACCCTAACTAACCATAACCCTAACTCAAGCACTAAACCTAAACCCTAAAACCCTAAACTCTAAGCCCTAAACTAAAGTTAAACTAAAACCTTAAACCCTAAACTCTAAATCCAAAACCCTACCCTAAACCCTAAACCATAAAAACCCTAAATACTAAAGCCTAAGCATAAACCCTAAACCTTAAACCCTAAACCCTAACCCTAAACCCTAAACCCTAAAACCCTAAACCATAAAATCCTAAACCCTAAACCTTAAACCCTAAACCCTAAATCCTAAATCGTAAAATCTTAAACCTAAACTAAATAAAACCTATAAATAAAATAAATAAATAAACCTAAACCTAAATAAAATAAAAAAATAAAATAAAATAAAAACATAAATAAAAACTAAACCTAAACCTAAAAATAAAATAAAATAAGTTAATAAAAAATAAACTAAAATAAAATAAATAATAACCTAAACCCAAACTAAATGAAATAAAATAAACTAAAAAAACTCTAAATCTTAAACCCTAAATCCTAAACCCTAAACCCTAAACCTACAACCCTAGACTTTATACTCTAAATCCTAAACCTACAAAAATCTAAACCTTAAACCCTAAACTATAAAAAAAAACTAAACCTAAAATAAAAATAAAATAAGCAAAATAAAATAAACTATACTTAAACTAAAATGATCTACACTAAAATACATTAAACCTAAACCTAAACATAAGTAAACTAAACTTAAACCTAAACCTAACTAAAATAATTTAAAATAAACCCTAAACCCTAAACTAAATAAAACCTAAACCTAAAATAAACAAAAGAAAATAAACCTAAACCTAAAATAAATAAAACCTAAACCTAAACCTAAAAGAACTAAAACCTAAACCTAAACCTAAACTAAATAAAATAAAATAAACTAAAAATAAATATAAACTTAAACTAAAAAATAAAACCTAAAAAATAAACCTAAAATAAAAACCTAAAATCTAAACCTAAAAAATAAAATAAAAACCTAAACCTAAACCTAAAATAAAAAAATAAAACTTAAACATAAAAAATAAAATAAAAATAAAACTCAACAAAAAAATAAACCTAAACTTAAAAAATAAACTAAAATTAAAACCTAAACTAAAATAAATAAACCTAAAATAAATAAAATAAACTAAATAAAAATAAAAATATAATAAATTAAAATAAAGAAAAAATAAATTAAATCATTTAAATAAACCTAAACCTACCGGTTTACTTAATTTTTTTCTAAATCCTAAGCTAACCCTAAACCCTAAACCCTAAACCCTAAATGTTAAACGCTAAAAACCCTAAACACTAAAGCCTAAACATTAAATCCTAAATCGTAAACTCTAAACCCAAACCCTAAACCCTAAACCCTAAAACCCTAAACCCTAAATGCTAAACCCTAAAGCCTAAACACTAAACCCTAAAAATGTAAAAGCCTAAAAATAAAATATATATAAAAAACTTTAACCTAAATAAAATAAAAATAAAAATAAAATAAAAACATGAACTAAAACCTAAACATAAACCAAATAATAAAATAAAATAAATTAACAAAAAAAACTAAAATAAAATAAATAATAACTAAACTCAACTTAAAAATAAAATAAACCTAAGAATAAAAAACTAAACAAAGTAAAAACCAAAAGTAAAATAAAAGTAAAATAAACCTAAGATAAAATAAAATAAAATAAAAACATAAACCTAAAAAATAAATAAAAAATAAAACATAAACCTTAAACTAAGAAAACTAAACCTAAAATAAAATTAAAAGAAACCTAAACCTAAACTTAAATAAGCTAAACTTAATAAATAAAGCCTAAACCTAAAATAAACTAAACCTAAACCATAAATTAATAAAATAAAATAAACTAAAAATAAACCTAAACCTAAACTAAAAATTAAAACCTTGAAATAAACCTAAAATAAAAACCTTAATCCTAAACCTAAAAAAATAAAATAAAAAGCTAAACCTAAAAATAAAAATAAAATAAAAAATATAAACCTAAAAATAAAATAAAAATAAAACTAGACTAAAAATTAAACATAAACATATACCGAAACATAAAAAAAACTAAAATAAAAAAACTAAATTAAAATAACTAATCCTAAAATAAAAAAAAACTAAACTAAATAAAAATAAAAAATTAACCTATATAAAAAAAAATAAACTAAAATAGTTAAAAAATAAATGGAGTAAACTAAATAAACTTAAACTTATCG